>OZ024746.1:57695220-57697720 GCA_964016885.1 Eledone cirrhosa
CCTTTGCATATACTTTGCATGACCGACATACGAAACAACGTATTAGGAAAATTGAAGCTCGCCAAAGATCACTTAAAAAAAACTTAGATGGCATTGTAGGCCGTGACTATTGGGATAAACTAAAAAATGTAAAACTAAACCCTTTCCAACGCCACCGTTAAGGGAATATTACCTGTATGATGTGAAAAGTCAACATTGCTTAAATGATTTCGGCATACTTTTAAAAAATGAAATTACGGCTTGTGTCGCGTGCTAACCGCGTATAACAAAAATCAAAATCACATTTCATGATAACATTACGATAACATTATTTCACCTCTACTGGTCCCGTTCTCTTTAACAACACACAGAAACACAGAAAATGAGAAACAGATCGAATACTATACAAAATGTGTTTGATGAAATTCATCCAAGTAATTCCAGATGAACCTCAACTCCGCGATATGTCACCGAAACCAATAACTCTCTATATGAGTAGGCTATAGTCACCAAAACATGACATATGTGTGGATCATGATTTGAAAGACTTTACCTGGTGATATTATTACGTTAGACATGGCTTGGGCTGTTGTTGACGGAATCTAATCAAAGCTCTCTAAACCGTTATATATATTAAAGGTATCCTAAACGGACGGTAGTCCGTTTAGTAATATTGTTGTGGTCGTGTTTTCGTTGGCAATCGTCTGTTTACGACAGTACAGCGCGGCTCTACTTTATTTAATTGAGATAAAACTTATATGAGCATGAACAGTAGATCATTACACATCTTTTGGTTTAAAAATCTAGAAATTTGGTCCAGCGGGAAAAAGTTTATAATCAAAGTTTGCTGATAAATCTTGTGTTCAAGTGAGTAGTAAGCGTGACGCTAGGGGAGGTAATCCAGAAATGACGACGTTTGGAAAAGTTTAATTACTGCATGAAAGAAATGATTAAACAATTGAACTTGCTCAATCTTCACAACATTGAAAATTGGTCAAAATTTGACAAATCTGACTTCAATCCAGACATGATTCATTTGAACAATGTTGGAAATCTTAAATTGACACGAATTTTTGCCAATGTTTTTGCCACCTGATCCTTGTTCTATGGCTGACTGACTAATTTTCTGACTTAATAAAATGTCATCATACTAGTAATGCACAATGGTCATTTTAAAATTTAAATTTTATTAAATAGTTGTTGCTTGCATTGCCTTAAAATAGTAACAAGAATGTACACATACTTATTAAAAATACATCATTATCAGTCAAATCAGTCAAATGTCACTAAAAGCCAGGTGGTCGATAACAACTTCTATAAGATTAGTTACATGCTCACACATTGGATCACCTCTCATCAATGGCATTGGGTGTCTGAGATAATCGTGGAGATAACTGATGAAGTCACAAATGAAGTGATGGTCTTCCAGTGTGAACAACTCCCTATATCCATTGATATATGTGATGGCTTCCGATTCATAGGTGCATTTTATGAGGAATTCCATGCATCCGATTTTCAGTGATTCAATGGGCATTTTATCAGAGATGATAAGGTATTTGACCACGTTTTGCTTTGTAAGTAAATTTGAGAGAATCACTGTAGTCAACGTCATTTCTTTGCATGGGTTTTTGTCCATTCTAAAAAGCTAAAATGATAAAGTATTACTACTTACATCTATTGTTGTAACACCATTGAAATGCACAAGTTTCACAAATTCACTATTATGCACTAATCATCTCAAATGCATTCATGATTTACTAGGTTTGTCATTAAGCCAGTTGCCTCAACTAGATTGCAATTATACTCAAAAGAACTTTAAAATGTCAATCACTTGTCAGTAATTCACTATGATCATTTAATTATTAGATAGTTGTTGCTTGCATTGCCTTAAAACATAGTAGACCAGATACAAAAATGCGTACAGCAAAAAAAAGTAATATTGTTGGAATATAAACCTTTAAAAATACAGGACAAGAAACTAAAATAAAACTTTAAAAGAATGGGACAAGAAACTAAGATAAAACTTTAAAAGAATAGGACAAGAAACTAAGATAAAACTTTAAAGAATTGGACAAGAAATAAAAATGTTTACAATAATATTATTGGCAACATTTTTTTATTCGTTTCCTGTGCTATGCCCCAGTATCTTCTTGATTAGTGCATAATAATTGTCATGCTCTCATTGTGCGTTGCCCCTGAGCGGTTGGTTCTGGTTGAGGTTGGTTGGCTGAGCAGTTCTGCTCCGTCAGAATGACCATTGCAAGAAGAATTGGCCGATGCAGCTGCAGGTCTCCTCCAAGAATGCACTTCTGGTCCCGCAACACCACACGAAGATGGAGAAGACGACCGGGACAAGATGTCGACTCTGACCACCGACTACGGCACCTCCCTCAACCACCGGTCCTCCCTCCCTCTGTCCCGTCATCCCTCCAGTCCTCCTGCTCCCCCTTCCTGTACCAGAAAGCTGTGGCACGCATTCATCTGGACTGCCGGACTTGACTCAAGGACAAGATGCAAGGAG
>OZ024746.1:57700220-57702720 GCA_964016885.1 Eledone cirrhosa
CATCTTCCACTAATGCCGATATAATAAGACTTTTGTATTCCACACTGTCAGAGATGTGACTCCGGTGAAAGATGGCATTTCTTATTCAAGATTTACCTACAGCTATTATTTCAGTTAGCTATGAAATGGAATTAGGTTTAAAGTGATAAATAGAAGACCTGTTTGTATGAAAATCCAAAGAATTGTGCCTTAGCGCGTTTAAAGTGATTTTACTAAAACGACTAAGAAATATAAAAGGTCGGGAGATTTTTTGGGATATACGACTCTTCATGTGACTGAATATATATGCGCAATTTTCATAAATATTCAAACAGTATTATTTATCAGATTTATCCAATAATTGTTATCTTATTGGTTATAATAAATCTATATATGCATACAAAGTTGAGAGTGGTGTGTACGCGTGAGTGTTTTATTAATAATTGTGTACCGATTTAATGTTGGAATGTTTACAGGTTTTATTACAAAAAGGAATGGTGCTGATTCTCAGATCGGATCAAAGAGAGAATGTTTTCTATGACCTTTCCATTGCCGATAATATCCGCCCGTTGCTGGCCTTGTTTGAAAAGAAGAGACAATTATTTGAGAATCTATACATAGTCACTTTGTCCGCTAGAATAATGACTACATAACTCAATTCGCATATTAATAACTTTTGAATACAAAAACAACCTGTAATGACTAAGCCGAAAATATACATGAAGAGGCCTGTCAATTTGAATGTTTATGTCTTTACTATGAAAATTAGTAATATTATAAAAACACTTTTTTATATATATAAAGCAGTTATTATGTTGTTACGTTCCCTTCGGGAATATATAACTAATGCAGTTTTATGTGGTATATGACGTTAAGTTTTAAAATATTGTAGTCCTGCATATACGCTCGGTTAAAAATGGTCAGCTAAACATAGCAATAAACAATATCAGCAGCAACACAAACAGCAACAATAACATGAACAACATTAACAACGTCTGAATCAGCTATGCTTTTCTACCACATAGTAAATTGTACATTTTCAATCTTCCTATTACTCACAACTAATTAAACATTCTATATTATTTACACCAGTATTGATTTACAGGACTCTGAAAAATTACATTTACGCACGTATATTGTTAACTGAATTGTTTTTATCTTCTATAGTTATCTTATATTTTTGCTGTCTCTATTCAAGATTATCCTAGCAATCACGGTTTTCAATGATTGGAGAACATTGACCTCGAATACCAATCATAACGATGGCTAGTATAGAATTACTTGTTTAATCATTTCAGCAAAATTTACCCACGATGTATTTCGCGCTGATTTAGAGCTCTGAAACGAAGCATTAAGATTTATTTTCCTTTACCCGTCATATATCCTGGTGCTTTGGTTTGTCCTACGCATGTCCTATAACTGGGGTATTATATTATTTTAAAATAGTCGATCAGTTTCTGTTCTGAGAAAATTACTCGAGATCGCGTTATATAAATATCTGGAATATATACATACATACATACATACATATATATATATATATATATATATATATATATATATATATATATATATATACAGTTTATTCAATCTTCTGGGACGTGAACGAATTGGCCCTTATCCAAACTAGAATATTCTATTACTGTCTATATTGTAAGGATAATCATTAAACAATATAAGATTTTGTACAAAATTTCTTTGGCATTCTTAGTATATCACATTAAGTGTAGGCTGAAGTAATTTCAAAAGAACTGATAGCAAACTTATAGAAAACTGACCCGTGGCCGCTTGTCATAAACTAGGTTACTGACAAATCTGTGTATTCTGTCAGGAATTTGCAGATTTCCACCAATCATTCGAGGAAGTGAAGCCGCCTAGCAAAGAGAAATCTATTTTCCGCAACAATTCGTACGTGATTTAATGAATGAAATCTTTTTAAGTGTTCGCTGAACTATAAGTACACACCAACGACTTCTTTAAGATAATAGAGTTTCGATTACAATGCTTTCTTATAAGACAGTATTTGTGGTTCAGGCTGCAGGAAAATGTTGAAATAACGGCTGCGAGATTAAATAACGTATATGACGATCAGGAATCACGGAGAGATGAATCGGTAGAATGAAGGTTCGTATAACTTTAAACCTCTATCTAGTTTTAGCCTCAACATTTATGGCAACTAGCAGTGGCCAATGCACCTATACTTTTCTCATTAGACACTGTTGATGTATAATCCCTTTACCCAACGTGTCTTTTTTAGACAAATATATGTAAGTATTTAGGAAGATTTGGCTAATAACTTGAGTGATGTATAGAGGCACATATTTTAAGCGAACAGGTTTCTAAACTGTCAAAACAGCCATGCACAATTATTAATTGTTATATCAAAATCAGTGTTTCAAACATGTTTATTTTATCAGTGTTCGTAGGTGGACAATTAAACGGACCTCCATCGCATTAGACTATGATGGTGCACTGTTTGATCAAGGAAACAGCTGACCTCTTAAATTAAAGTATAAATGAA
>OZ024746.1:57707720-57727720 GCA_964016885.1 Eledone cirrhosa
ATTGTAATATGTCCGATAAATTCCTTTCGTCGCCACACTGATTCTGTTTTTCCTCTGGTATATATATATATATATATATATATATATATATATATATATATATATATATATATATATTTATCTATTATATAATATATGTATGTATGTATGTATATATATATATATATATATATATATATATATATATATATATATATATAAAATACGTAGTTTAGAAAGCCACAACAATGCAGATGGGAAATCTCGAGGTAGGAAGTGAATGATAGATAGGAGAAATAGGAGAAGGTGAAATTGAGAGAGACAAAGATGAAAACAAAACAAAGGTAGAAGGGTTACCGTAGTGGAGATTTAATCCCAATATTTCGGGCTCACGCCCATCAACGGGGGAAAGTTCCAAAAAGGGGGGGAACAGGCTAAGCCGGAGAAAGTTGTAATGTTAAAACAGGAATGCCGTTATGGGGAGAAAATTTAAATGAGGGAAAGAATGTGCGTGCGCGTGATAGGCTGTGGTAAATGCCACTGACCAAATGGGTTAAATCAAGAGCGCTAGCGTGTGAAAGCCGTAAAATATGTGTGTGTAAATATATATGTGTGTGTAGCTGTGTGTGTATGTTTAAGTGTGTATATGTGTGAATGTGTGTGTGTGTGAAAGATAGTGGGCTGTAGAAGCTGGAAATCAAAGGGTGTGAAAGGTGGTAGGTTGTAAAACATTTGCGATAAATGTAACAAGTTTTACATAGGTAGCACCATCCGACCCCTACATGTTCGTATCAAGGAACATATCAACACCAACGCATCTTCCTTCCGTAAACACATCCTTAAATGCGGAAACACACAGGGTAGACCCTTGGTCACAGTCCTAGCGACTGAACGCAGCATCGGATCCTTAAGGATAAAGGAAGCACTTGTTATTAAGAACCTCAGACCCCCACTTAACAACCGGGCTGAGAGAAATGAGCTGACATGGCTAATTTAACCATAGTGACCATTCACAGCCCTCACGGCCTGCTATTTTCACACACACGCACGTATATGCATACCCATACGCATACACACACACATCTATATTTATACACGCACACATGTTTTTACAACCTACCACCTTTCACACCCTTTGATTTCCAGCTTCTACAGCCCACTATCTTTCACACACACACGCACTCACACATATACACACTTACACATATACACACACAGTTACACACACATATATACCCATACGCATACACACACACATCTATATTTATACACGCACACATGTTTTACAACCTACCACCTTTCACACCCTTTGATTTCCAGCTTCTACAGCCCACTATCTTTCACACACACACACACTCACACATATACACACGTACACATATACACACACAGCTACACACACATATTTTACGGCTTTCACACGCTAGCGCACCCTCTTGATTTAACCCATTTGGTCAGTAGCTTTTGCCACAGCCTATCACGCACACGCGCATTCTTTCCCTCATTTAAATTTCTCCCCATAACGGCATTCCTGTTTTAACGACATCACAACTTTCTCCGGCTTAGCCTGTTCCCCCCCTTTTTGGAACTTTCCCCCGTTGATGGGCGTGAGCCCGAAATATTGGGATTAAATCTCCACTACGGTAACCCTTCTACCTTTGTTTTGTTTTCATCTTTGTCTCTCTCAATTTTCACCTTCTCCTATTTCTCCTATCTATCATTCACTTCCTACCTCGAGATTTCCCATCTGCATTGTTGTGGCTTTCTAAACTACGTATTTTACATATTTCACAATGCTTCAAGCAAACTTTAACACCCTCATATATATATATATATATATATATATATATATATATATATATGTATGTATTTATATTTATGTATGCCTGTATGTATGTGTATGTGTATGTGTATAGACATAACAAATCGAGATGAGAGATTAGATATACTAAACCATTTAATAGCTTTAGAAAAATGTTTTAAAGCACATTACCACCCTTACATACATACATAAATGCATGCATTCCACAGTATGGCTGCTATATGATAATGCGCATATAGTATATAACCGGGTATGAATATTAAGAAAAAAGAAAAACAATTTCACATTAATGTCTGTACATCACACTTAGTATGCACATTTCAAAGGCATTAAAATGTCATTATGTAATATATATCGATTGCTTATCGTCTGACATGTGTTGAAAATGTAATCGATATTTTGTTTATGCACTTGGTTTTTAATGTGCCTATACTCGAACGCATGATGTCATTTTTGGTTAATATTATACATATATAAAACAACGCATGGTGTTTCTTCAATTTTTCAGCCCACTCGTGAAATTCACAGCGTATTCACAGCAAATCAGGCAATGCATATTACAAGTCTGGTCATTTGTCTTGCAATTAAAATTTAATTTTCTTTAGTTGGGCAACAGTACAACAAGCTACCGGGCATCCACCCAACGATCTAACTTATATAAAATATTTTATGACTAAACATATATATATATATAAATATTTATATACACGGGGATACACACATATATAAACACACACACTCAGACACACAGAGGCAGACAGACACACCGCACATATATACATATATATATATATGTATGTATGTATACACGCACGAACATCTTTCGTATCATTGAAATTTTCTTTGCTTCCTGCATTTAAATATTCCACGACTCTCTACTACTTTACCTCTACTACAATCTTCTCACACCACCTTCTTCTTCTCGCCCGTCTATTTTCACTCCCACCCTAGTACCGTCAATATGCCCAATCTCAAATCTTTCATCTCCATTCTACTCTCAAGCGCCTCCTCCAACCTCTTCCCCCCCCCCCCATATATATCCAATCCTCCCTGTATCTCTCCAACCTCATCTTCACCAAAACACGATACAACACATTTTTAAGTCGGTGTCGCCACTACCACCTCATTCCCCGCGGTTTCCGCCTCAAGTTTGCCCCCACCTCTTACTCTGCTCTCACCACTGAGCCCATCCTTACTCGCTCCTATCGCCAGCTTATGCGGGTGACCATTCGATCAACTCTCGACGGAGTTCTCCCTAATGTCTACCTCCATCTCTCCTCCACTTGCCGCCCTTCCCTCGCCCAATCCCTTATCCAATTCATCGTTTACCTCAATCGCCTCCTTTTCAATTTCCTCAATTCCATAAAAAACCACAAACTCGACTCACTCCGCTCCCCGCCTGCCGTCACCACCCATACTCATATCACCTCCAACCCTAACCTCTCTATCCCGTAACCTACCACCGCCTTTCCTCTCCCCACCACTAAATCTGCACACTCTTTGCCCAACCAGCTTGACCCCTCCGCCTCCGCCTCTTTCACTCCTTCACATCCCTGAACTGTAGTCCCCATAACCCAGGACCTACCACTCTCCGAAGTTGAGCGCTCCCTCCTCGCCCGTTTCTTGCGTTTTATACCTAACACATCTACCTGCGATGAGTTCCGCACACGTGCCGAGATTGAAGGGTACTTCCGTCCATTAAAGCTGAAAACTTTTTTTCACGACACGCCATCATCGACACAGACGGATGACTTCAATCGTCTCAGTCACCGGCAATCACATTGGACGCCGAGCTCTGGCCAATTCAGCACCCTCGACTCCTTTGTTGATACTTGCCGGCGTACTGTGAATCGGTTCCGTTTCCACCAGCATTCTCGTCGTTCTAACATCACAGGAAATGAGCTCTCCGCTCTTCTTAACCTTCGACGTCGTGATGACATTGTCATCAAACCCACTGACAGAGGTGGCGCTGTGGTGGTTTGGAGCGTACCCCTCTATAGGGCTGAGGCTCTCTGCCAGCTTCACAATACCTCTTTTTACCGCCCTTTATCTTCCGAACCCATGCCTGGCTAACAACAACTCGTGTCCTCCACCATCCACGAGCTCATCTCCTCCTCTCTCCTACCCCAACAGCCGCTAACCTTACTATACGCACCCCTCACACACCCACCATCTACTCCCTCCCCAAAATACACAAAATAATCCTGGCCGTCCTATCGTTTCTGCCCCACCGAGATAATTTCTGAATATTTCGAAACCAGCCTCGCCCAGTTGGTCGGTTGTCTCCCCTCCCACATCCACGATGCAAATCATGCCCTTAGACACTTCAACACTTTCCCCTTCCCTCCTGATCCCTCCCGCCTTCTCTTTACCCTGTACATGACCTCTCTCTACACCGTCATCGTTCACGATGACGGCCTCCGCGCTCTCCAACATTTTTTTAGATTTACGCCCCACCCCTTACCCCAGCACTATCACTCTTCCACTCAGCCGTCTGGCTGAGCTTGTTCTCACCCTCAATGGATTTTCTTTTTCGGGTGAATTTTATCAATAGGTCTCTGGGGTAGCGATGGGAACCAGAATGGGTCCAAACTATGCCAACTTGTTAGTTGGCTACGTCGAAGCCCAGATCTTCGCCCAGTACGTTGGACCGACTCCTGAGCTATGCGGTCGTTATATCGACGACTGTATCGGCGCCACTTCCGTATCATGAGAACAGCTCGACTGTTTTCTTTCTTTTGTCCAATATTTCCATCCCTCTCTCAATTTCACCGCCTCCGTCTCCGATTCTTCTGTCGCTTTTCTAGATATCTCTCTTCCCCTCAATCTATCTTATTTCATTCTTTCTGACTGAGGACTAGTGTCCGAAACGTTAAGACCCTCTTCCTATTATATCAAACGTTAACCTAATATATCCCTTCCATATACTGTACCGATAGTGTTGTTACTTCTGTTTACCTTTTACATATATATATATATATATATATAAATGTATATATAGGAAAATTGTCAGGACCACGACGGCTGAGCTCCGGCCGTTTCGGCAGCTATGTCTAGACGTCGAAACGGCCGGAGCTCAATCGTCGGGGAGTTGATACGTTTCCTATTACCCACTCTACTACGCTAAGTTTTGAGTACTCTGGTGCGTTATGGTCCACCTATTATTTTACGACACCCTCTTTATTATACACCTTCACACACACACATATATATATATATATATGTGTGTGTGTGTGTGTGTGTGTGTGTGTGTGTGTGTGTGTGTCTATTTGCGTGTGCTATAGAATTCATTATGTTTTCTTGTTTATAGTTTAAAGCAAACAACAAATGTATAGCTATCCATTTAAAGTATTGTATCACAGGAACTGCTCCGTAATAATTTATCATATTTTGCTGTAATCGCATATCAACGTCACACTTTTATATCAAAAATACCACTCCATCATTAATGTGATAAATAATGTACAACAAGATTCATATTTACAGACAAATATGTGGCAGCTGAACATGTTATAATCATTTAATAGCATATTTTTAAAACATTTCATACGTTTTATAGCAGAAATATATATTACTCCTCTAAATTGGCTGGGTTTATAATTACAAAATGCATTCATTTAATTTTTGATTATTACATTCTATGTACTGATGCTTAAATCCCCGATGTTTTCTTGCCCTTCTCCAAAAGTTTACTCCGGTCCTTCGATCTATATACAAATATATTTATTACAATATATTAACTAAATAATTACGGATATAAGCTGAGAGATAAGTATGCAGAGAGAAAGACAGATTGGCAAATAGATAGCCAGATAACAGATATATAGCCAGATAGAAAGAAAGAAGGATAGATATATAGAGCGATAGATAAATAGATATTTAAAAAATATATAGATATATTGATATATATATATAGAGAGCGCTAGAGACAGAATGACAGATAGATAAATAGATATATAGATGTGTATGTATATATAAACATTATAATAATTTGATCAAACATAACCAAATAGTAAAAATTTCATGGTATTTAATTGATCTATTATAGATGAATTAATATTTGAAAACAACGATCAGCTATCATGTCCCTTCCTTCTTTCTTTCTTTCTTTCTTTCCTGTTGCAGTTATGTATTCCATCCTCTCTTTTATATCCCTCTCCCTCCTTTTTATCTTCATCTTTTTATATTTTTCCCTCTTCTCTTCTATTTAGCACTCTTTCTCTCTCTTCTATTTCTTCTCTAACATAGATTGAAATATTTTAACATTTATGTACTTATATGTTTATTTATTTATTCTATATTTTCTCATACTCACCCCCTCCTGATACTTATATCTCGCTCCACATCCTTCTCTTCCTCATATTTAGTTTGTCATGTTATTTCTTTTTTTCTTGAGTATATAAATTTTGAGTTTTGTTGTAATAAATCACTGCCAAGACTGAAATTGAACCATCAAGACAGGTGTGGTATGTCATACATCAATTCATGTATTTTATCTGATGAGGACGTACTGAAAAAACAGCACAGTACCTCCGGAATATATATAATAAAACATATATATATATATATATAGTTTAAAATGGAGTGAGAATAAGAAGAAAGAACGGGGTGTGGGCGGAGTTTTCCTCATCAGTTGTCTACTGGGGGTCTCGGATATTTCCACGCTTTAAATACAATACATCTACCGCCCAGAGCGTTCAATAACTGGGTAAGTTATTGGGAAAACGGAGGAGTGAGGGGAGGAAAATAGAAGAGAAAAGGGAAGAACAGAGAAAACAGCTAAAAAGACAGCGAAAACTATCAGCGCAATCTGCGAGCAACTTACGGTAAGAACATCCAAGACCACAGCGATAACAGAACTTAAGTTCAAGAGCGTGTGGGCGAGCGAAAAGTCAGATCTGCCCCCAGCGAATGTGAGTGAGAAAAGGACTGTTAGATGATCAGGCGAGGGAAACAATGAGGTCGGTGAGAGAGAAAGGATGGGTTAAAGTGAGAGGGAGAAAGGGAGAGGAAGAAAGAAGGGTAAGAATTGATAGTAACGAAATAGGTAGGCAGAAGGAGAGAGAAGACTGGTCATAGCGAAACATGATAAATTATATGAAGAATAGGATTGGCTGTGTTGCTAGTTAAGGTCACTTAAAATGGACTGAGAATAAGAACAAAGCAAGAATGAAAGCATGTAAATATCCAAAATACCCAGTAGACAACTGATGAGCAAAGATCCCCCACCCCACCGTCCGTTCTAGATTTCTTCTTATTCTCACTCCCTTTTAAGCTAACTTAACTAGCAACTACACACCAATCCTATTCCCCATATATATATATATATATATATATATATATATATATATATATATATAGAGAGAGAGAGAGAGAGAGAGAGAGAGAGAGAGAGAGAGAGAGAGAGAGACAGACAGAGAGAAAAGATGAATATAAAATTAAAATGCTTTTATAAAGGAATTTATAAGGTATTGACATATGTTTCTGTAACAGACGGAATACCTATGTATCGCTGATTGCGTAGTCATATAATGTTAGCAAGTATTCGATAGCAAATGTATAATCAGTTGTCACTTCTTCAGAGATATTGGATAAATTGAAAAAACTCAGAAAAATTGAAGTATTTATATTAGTTGTAAGAAAGGAAGAAGAGAAGGGATAGTATATGACAGATGGCAATTCAATTTACTGGTAAATAAGTATATAAAAGTTTCTAATGAGAATACAATGAGTATATGGTTTATTTTATCTAAATAAGAATTTTTGGGAGTGCCTATTTTAATCTATACTTGACCAATTGAACAATGGACAGGGCTGGTCGTTTGGTGTAGTAGTATTAATAGATATAAAGTGTCAATTAAGGAAGAGGGAGATTTTCACTGCTACTGAATAACAACAATGCTGGTAGCCTGCTGGTATATGCATTAGGGAATTGAATTAAGAAATCTCATGTTATCTATAACAGTTTATATTAAATGTTAAATAATAGAAGAGTTGATAGAATTAAGACTAATAGAGAATGTTAATATGTATTGTGACAATCAAACGGAGATGGAGACAGGCGTTCAATCCTGGTAGTGTTTGTAATATGAAAATGTAGATTTCAAGCGATGGTTACAGTATAACTATCGCTCTATTCTGTTATTTAATAAAATATTTTTGGATTTCATAATACAAAATAATTCCATATTACACAATTTACAAATTTCCTGTCCGTTAGTAATGCAGGTGACGCTATTATATCCCATTTTAGGTTAAATTGTTGGTTATTTTCGCGCAGCTGCCAAGCCTTGTCTGCGAGTGTTGTTACATAACGCTGGTTTTCATGTTTTATCGAGTAACGATGTCTATAAAGGCGAGATTTGAAGGAGGTAATTGTAGACCCCACATAGTACCACTTCTGGCTATCCGATTCGATAGTACATTTGTATATGATGTTGCGTTCAAGACACTGATTGTTCAACGGCACATTCCTGGTTGGACACAGTTACAGTTATAATTTTGCGTTGTTGTATTGACATGGATGGGTTGATGAGGTTGCTTAGGTAGGACGGGATGTTGTTTGTTGTTTTGGGATTTTATAGCCGATGCTTTACGTGTATTGTTATGTGCTGGAAGGCGTTTATACAACCGTTTTGCGTTAAGCTTTTTTATATGTTGTTCAATATTAGGGGCGGTTGAATATGAAAGTCGAATAGTGTTAGGGTTTAAGATTTTATTATATTTATGTGATGTTGGAAAGTGTTTTTTAACTAATCGAAAGAATTGTGAGGGTAAATTGGTTTTAATAGAGTTGTTATAGACCGGGTTGTACCATATATACTCTTTACATCGCATTCTGTTTGTTGGTGTGCGACTATTAGTGTGTCTATTGCGGTAGTGTATGTATGGTGGTGATTCTATGCTATTTCTAACTCTATGAGATTTATTTTGGGTGTTTTCGTGGTCGTCGACTATATACTCTATATTATCTAGGTGTCCAGCCTTCCTAAGTGCATCATCATAATATTCTGCATGTTCTTTGAAGGTTTGCTGGTTGGACGACAGGCGGGAGATTCTAAGGGAAATATTTCTAGGGATGGATTTAATTATAGATGGTGGAGGGTTAGAACCCGTATTTACATATTTAAGGTACTCATTTAGTTTATGGAACGGTTTAATCGTTTCTGTATTGAGATTCAAAGTAACATCAAGGAAATTAACCTCTTTGAGGTTATATTCAAATGTAATATTTAATCCTAGTTCCTTAAAAAGCTTTCTGATATGTTTACGCATCCTTTCTAAATTCTGGTTATTCATATGCTTAACTAATAAGAGCACATCGTCACGGTAGATTCCACCGTGGAGATCCTTGAATTTTCCTTGTAGTCTGTAGGTGATATAAATTCCCACAAGATCAGTTACTTCCGCCGAATCATTGGAACCCATAGTAATATCAAAATTAGAAGGTCTATCTTTGCGAACCCAGTAGCTATCATCAAATTTAACAATAGTTTTCCTCGCTTCCATAATAATAACCATCGCTTGAAATCTACATTTTCATATTACAAACACTACCAGGATTGAACGCCTGTCTCCATCTCCGTTTGATTGTCAAAATACATATTAACATTCTCTATTAGTCTTAATTCTATCAACTCTTCTATTATTTAACATTTAATATAAACTGCTATAGATAAAATGAGATTTCTTAATTCAATTCCCTAATGCATATACCAGCAGGCTACCAGCATTGTTGTTATTCAGTAGCAGTGAAAATCTCCCTCTTCCTTAATTAACACTTTATATCTATTAATACTACTACACCAAACGACCAGCCCTGTCCATTGTTCAATTGGTCAAGTATAGATTAAAATAGGGACTTCCCAAAATTCTTATTTAGATAAAATAAACCATATACTCATTGTATTCTCATTAGAAACTTTTATATACTTGTTTACCAGTAAATTGAATTGCCATATGTCATATACTATCCCCTCTCTTCTTCCTTTCTTACAACTAATATAAATACTTCAAATTTTCTGATTTTTTCAATTTATCCAATATCTCTGAAGAAGTGACAACTGATTATACATTTGCTATCGAATACTTGCTAACATTATATGATTACGCAAGCAGCGATACATAGGTATTCCGTCTGTTACAGAAACATATGTCAATACCTAATAAATTCCTTTATAAAAGCACTTTCATTTTATATTCATCTTTTCTACATTTTCTCCGGAATACAATTTATACTTGTTGAGCAAACCTACACGTACGCTGTTCATCTCTAACGTGACGATATATTATCACTACAATATTGATAACCTGAAATTTTATATATATATATATATACATATCTCTCGCTAGCCGACCCCCTCTATAGATATAGACATGGGTGACAACATTACTTTCTGTCTATCTACCTCATCCTAACACCTGGAAAACACACAGCGTTCCTGTTTCTCTCTCTATCTATGTACATAATTGTTTGTTTCAATATTTTTACACGACTGTACGTAAAATCCCCGGCATATGTCTTTGTATTGTCCCCTTTTATTGTTTCGCCATTGTGGCAAATAAAGATATATATCTATGTACATATCTCTCACCTGACGGTCCCACTCTCTACAGAAAGTGAGTGTGACGGAAGGACGGGTGAACAGACAGCGCTATTATTATAATATGTATTAAAACTTTGAACTTACAGAAGTGTTTCAGTGCTTATTTGATCAAGCTCAGTGGGTGTGCCGCCTAGTTCAAGTTTACCTATCATCTTTTCACAGTTTAAATATAAAGTACCAGTCTAGTACAGGGTTCCGTGTTTCCTCCCCCATCTCCACTCTCTCTCTCCCAGTTCATGTTCCTCATTCGCCAGAAGAAATCAGACCTGATAGAGATGGGCGCCATCAAATGTATATTGCCCAGGGTATCATGGCAGAGAAATCCGGGCTTGCTTTGGGAATTCAGTGGCCACACATGAAGGGATAGATTTCTCGACATTAGATTAATCTTTTCTGACATTGTTTATCATCACTAAACCATGTCAATTCCATGGATATTTAAAAACCACACGTTTTAAAAGGACAGAAATTCCCTGACTGATTGTTGTCTGTAAACCATGGAGTTTAAAGATTCAGCATCCAACGTGTATTCTAGCTTCTGTATAACAGGAGTTACAGTTTCACAATTACAAATCTAACATTTATCCAATGATCCTCTGTCTAACGTCGAAACAATATTCTCTCATGTTCAAGGTTATATTATCTACATATTTTCCCTCAATAATTATGATTTAATATTCACAATGTAAGTAACCATATCTGCTGCTCTTGTTCATCTCTCTCTCTCTCTCTCTCTCTCTCTCTCTCTCTCTCTCTCTCTCTCTCTCTCTCTCTCTCTCTCTCTCACTCTCTCACTCTCTCTCTCTCTCTCTCTCTCTCTCTCTCTCTCTCTCTCTCTCTCTCTCTCTCTCTCTCTCTCTCGTTCAATATATTTTGAGAGCTGGTATTAATGATGTGTTAATATGATCACCTGGATTTCGAGAACATAGTACCATATTGAAATTTGTTGAGATGGACAACATAAAGACATATGTTGATGATGCTGTGTTTGTCACCAGCTGAGCCATTATCGAGCCTGTCTATTACATCTCTTCATTATCAAATGTGTCTATGTATATTGAACATGTCATGATTCGCAGGAGATTTTGAGCAGGATTAATAACAGGTACATGTTCCCGCGTTATCAGAATATTCACATGAATAAACTTATCTCATATGATATTTTGTATATGTAGAACTAAGGAATGTATGTATTCTTAAATATGTTTCCATATATACATGTCATATGTCACATTTTATGATGGTATTAAATAATTTGATACGTACACACACAAACACACACGCACACACACACACATATATATATATATCCATTAAATTAAGTTACCAAACACTAATTTATATAATAATTTAATTCACAATTGTTTCATTATATATATATATATATATATATATATATATATATATATATATGTGTGTGTGTGTGTGTGTGTGTGAGTGCGTGTGTGTGTGTTGTTTAAGAAGCTAGACGAAGGGAATCGGTAGATTTCCGTCAATCTCTTACGTACTCAATGATAGACAAGTTTTGTACGTTATAAATACGAATCAGAGTGCACATATACGTTACCCAATAACATAAACGACGACTTGCATCTGCTGATATTTGCATATCATATAAATCTGGTCTGTCAACAATAGTTCCATTGTCTACCATTATTCACTTTACAAAGGCAATATCTGCAGATATTACATGACTTCGCAGATATTACATTCCAGTCGCTACCATCACAAGTATAAGTTTCAGATATGTGACAGTGACCGCTCCCAAAGATGAAGTCGGTTGAAAATTGATCATTGATAAAATGGCAGAAAATTCAAAATCTTAAGGGGAAGAAGTAGCTTTTGATATATGCATAAGTAACGAAAATATTTAAAATGTTATAATATATATTTCTTTTAGTCAAACACCTGTTCCGACGACGATTGATCCAGTTCGAATAACGTAGCAGCCTATTTTAAAAAAAATCAAAGTTGAAGTGACTGAGAATACCACAAACACGTGTACCTTTAATTCAGTTCTCAGGGAGATACAACATGAGAGAATGAACTCTTGAATTACTCGTAAAACCCCTTTGATTCAGCTGAACGAATTGGAGCAACATGAAAAGATGTCGGGCTTGGAACAACAAACACACCACTCAGAAACGAACTTATGAATTTATGAACGTTATTTGAACGCACACTAAACACTAAAGCGTGCGACTTTACATAATACGATTAAATATAATTTCCTTGTTCAGATTTCTGTTATTCAACAAAGAAATGTAAAACAAGAGAATAATTCAATACAATGATATATTAGTTTAACGCTTGGTAAAGTAAAAAAGAAAGTTTTAACTGCTCGAAATGTCTTCCTTCTGAAGTCAGTATAAGAGAGAGAAGAAAAATTATTTGGGTGAAAGAACAAACAGGACACACGACTACAGTAAGTAAAGAAGGAAGCGGAGACAAATGTAGATAGAAGAGAAAGAATGATTTGTGTTAGTCAACCATCTTGAAACGTGAACATTTCAGAACGAGGCTAGAGTATTAACGAGGTATCAACAAGGCGTCATGGGTGTAGAATAAAATGTGTTTGTAAGAGTGTGTTTGTAAAAACATTGTAAGTGTATGAAGGATGGAGTTTGTGAGAGACCGTGAAAGTAGTTGTAGAGCTATTTGTCATGTCTTGTTGGTTGTGAATATACGTACGTGTGTGCTTGTTTATGTGAGTGTGCATGTGAGGTGACAATTGAAGGGTACGACTGTGTAGTTATGTGTGCATATTAATGCACACACTATATTAAGACGCCACATTCATATGTTTATGTTCTATGTGAGCAACGATGCGAAAGGCTGAACGCCAATGCGGATATAAAGAGAATGGAAGACGATAGGACGTAGTTTGGCAATAAATGTTGGGAATAATCTGACGGAAAAACGGTCCAAGGAAGATCACAAATACAACCTCACACTGAGACAGCACATGCACTTCAGTACAGACACACGACAACGCAAACGGACTTTAATAAGTACGATTAATTTATAAATACGCGTCATAACTTTAGTAATATTTCTATAGTATAAACTAACGATAAGAATGGGAGGAGTAAAACGAACATCACTGTTTTACATACTATGTCTGTGTTCACAAGTATGAATATACACTCTTGACAGGTGCAATGTGTCCGAACGCGGAAGAGGCGAACTCCCATCGTCATCCGGCCAATCTCTCTCGCCCTCCCCATCTCTCTGTATAGTGAGCAAATGGGGTCCCACGTGCTGGCCACCCCACAGCCCCGGCGGACAGAATGGAGTAGGTGTTCCCCGGAGGATGGTAAGGGAGATGCTCTGGAAGAGCCATTCCATATCGCGAGGCTCACACCTGCGGCTGGCCAGCTCGGCGCATATGGTGGAGAATAATGCATTCAGACAACGTCTACAAGTGCAAGCATAAATATGTATATATCTATACATGCATATACGCACTTATACTCACGTATACTCACATATATAAGTATATTCATTGACGTACGCATACACACTTGTAAACATATGGGAACAAACCAAGGATAGGAGCATGTGTGTTATTGATGTATGGAGTGAGTAATGGAAGTGTTACGAGTGTGTATGATACCAGAGTATACAAGTCTACAGGCGTAAGTTAAAAGAAGTCTAAGTCGTGTGTGCTGCGTGACTGACGAGGGCAATGGTGGAGATATTCCTGTGTGTGCTGTAGGATGTGAATAATATGTGTAAGGTGAAGTGTGCCTGTGTGATGTGTGGTATATTAGGGTCTTGTGTGATTGAGTATGTTGCTTTGCATGTGTAGGGTGCTATTGGGGATTAGGCCTGTGATTAGGAGCTGGACGAGTGTGTTAAAGTTTTTGTCTGTGAAATTATATGGTGGCTGATAGTCGAAATATCAATACATGAACCGTTCTGAAACAGGAGATTGGCGGCCCATTGTGCGAGAAGAGGGCGGGGCAGAGAGGTTTTGTGTCAAGCATCAGAGGGGATGGAGGTGACACACGATAAGAGTTACGTCGTTGACTAATCAAAACTCCCTGTCCCTATATATATATATATATATATATATATTTCGTTTCTGAATTTGTTTAGCAAGATTCTTTATCTGAAATTGTGTGTTGAAACCGATATTGTTATACTTTGGGAGGGTCATGTTGCCAATAAGAAACACACGCACCAGTAGCTTTCACTTCAAATTATTATATATTTATAAATTTATAAAGTTACAAATCTACAAATTTATAAATTTCTGGTTGGTTGGTTGGTTCCACAACCAGATAGTTGTTTATATATAGTCATAGTCATTTCGTCACACACTCTGTGACCTCTTCAGTGACTGGGGATTCCTTTCTTTGTTTCTGTGCCTTTCCTTTCTTGTCCTACGCCATTTTGTTTCTGTGTGTGTGTTGTGTGCTCAGTTTGCGCATGCGCCACATCCGGGTGTCTGTGTGTGTTTGTGTTCATTTATCTATTTGTTTATTTATTTATTTATTTATTTACATGTTATTGGTTGGTTGTTTGTTCTATGTGTGTGTGTGTTTTCATTTTGTCCTTAATTGTAAGTTGTGATGTTGCTGTTCCACTCATATTTTCTATTTAATTTTGGTTGTAATTCTTTTATGTTTATTGCCTCTGTAATTTGTCTAGACTTTGCATCTTTTCTGTGTGTAGATTCTATTTTTATTTCTATGTTCTCTAATTTACCCTTGTGTTCTTTCTTAGCATGTTGGGAGAGTACAGATGATTCTTTATTATCTTGAAGGTCTCGCCAGTGTTCATTTATCCGTTCCCCTATACTACGAGCTGTTTCACCTATGTACACTATATTTTTGTTTCTACATTGTCCTTCAGTACATCTTATGCTATACACTACATTTCTAGTTTTACAGTTAATACGGGGGCTTATTTTACAGGTTATACATTTCTTATCTATACATGAGTGTCTTTGAAACGGGTATGTCTTGCTAATAAGTGTTTTTACGGAGGTACCTGGTGTTTCTACTATCTTAATATTGAGTTTATGTTTATTTAGGGCCCTTCTAAATTTGTAGGCTAGTTCGCCTTTAGGGGTTGTATCGATGAACATTACAGTCTGGTCTTTATTGCTAGAATACCATGAGTTTATTCTATTGGCCTTGTTCCTAGTTCTTTCTATTCTATTCCAAAATTTGCTCCTATACAAGGGGCAGGTCCCATTTATGTCATTATTTACCATTTTTTCCCATTTGGTTCTGGCTCTTCTATACACTCTGATTCTATCTCTCTGATTGTAGCCAGAGAACTGCATACGGTGGATGAAGTGTTCTATGTGTCTCTCTAGTTCTTCGGGGTTGCACATGCGGGACACATTTCTCATCACCCGTACCAAATCCGCAATCAGTATGTTGATTTTGGTATGGTCCGAAATGGCCGAGTTTCGGTGGATCAGATGTTTGGAAGTCATGGGTTTGGCATAATGAAAATGGAGGATTTGTTTTTGGTTGTTAATGGTATCTAACCAGAGCTCTGTGTCTAGTACAGGTAATCGATGGTTGGGGTGTCTACTTGGGTAGTCTATAGTAACTCTAATGCTCTGGTGGATGGAGTTTGCTATTTGCTGGATGCTTTCCATTGTGTTTTTCTCTAGTTCCTGACTGTTCTCTAGAGGGGGTGTCATAGCTACGATGTTTATATCATCTACGTAGCGGGAGTACATTATCAGGGTTAAGCTGTCTTCTAATTGTTCTTTAAGTTTAAGTTTAAGTCTACTGTCCCACCATACCATGAATAAGTTAGCTATGTCGCCTGCAATGCTAACACCAATGGCTGCTCCTTCCTCTTGGGCATATGTTTTTCCATTAAATTTGAACATATGTTCCTTAAGGGTAAATTTTATGCTGGCCCCTACCGCATGTGCAATCATTTTCTTCAGTTCATCGTGGTTTTCGGGTGTCCGTATGGCTCTGGTCCACCCGTTCCATCTATCTGTGTGGGTGTTCTTGGCCATTGAGGTAATGGTAGGTGGTCTGCCTCTTTCTGGTCTTGTAGGGCACAGGTTGCTAAGGTCATATGTGTCTAGGTAACTATTACTATGGGTAAGCTTAAGTAGAAGTCCCAGCTCACTGGTATCAATCCCACGGAACTCAACCTTGCTCTCGCTGATCATTTCTACGCATTTCTCCACAGCAAAATCCACGTCAATAGATGGATACAGGGACACAACATCCATACTGCCTATTATGCAGTTTGTTAGGTCCCCAGATCGGTTACTCACGCCGATTCCGCTGAGGAGGTCCTCCGTGCTGTCACATACATCTGGGGACATCTCAATGATGGGGCGTATGATCAGGGAGAGGAAGTAGGACAGTCTGTAGTTACTAGCAATGTTAGCTCCACAGACTGGCTGTGTTGGTGGCCCGCGACAGGGTCACAGCCCGTTTTATGGTCTTTTCGAAGCCCAAGCCCATACAACGCCGGCACGTCATTGTTCCAGGCCTGGAAATTGTTGGCAGTCCTTTTGTTGGGCTACATTATATTCGTCCACATCACCATATGGGCATTGAGGGCTTTTTCTCTATCCTCATGCTCCTGTGGTGTTACCTCTCTTGTGTTAGTGATGTGGGGTGGCATTGCCTTGATGTAGTTTGGCAGGCTGTCAACCGACATTCTGCCAGACTTGTCTGTTGGAAAGCATGCTATGTCTCCATTACGTGAGCGCTGCATGAGCTTACGCAAGCCATTTGCAGATTTTTCTCCCAGTTGCTGGGCCTCTATTCTATTATGCTTCTTGCTATACTGTTCTATAATATTTCTAGGTTCGGATCTAGCTATACTAAATTGTGCTTCTGTTTGTTCATCGACCTGCGACGGCAACTGCGTGCGTTTGTTAAATGGTAAAGTCGTGGCGTGGACTCGTCGCAGGTCGAATGATTTATCGGAGGGATTATAAAACGGAGAGTTCCAGGCTGCTGCTTTATGTGTACTAGTGCTATTGTTATTGTTAGTTGTGTTGTTTCTATTTCTATTTCCAACAACAGCCTCATGGTTGTTTCTATGTCTCTCATAATTACTCCTGTCTCTTTCCACTGGCTCAATGTTGTTATCTACCCTATTTTGTATGTCTGTGTGTTCGTCTTGGTTATTCTCTTTGTCCTTAGTCTCCCTTCTCCTTTTAATCCTATTACTTTCCCTTATTTCTGTCATTTTTTTCAACTTATCGTTTTCGGTATGCCTGAGCGATTTAACTCACTCAATATGCAAATTAGGCTGCTCAGCCGTTAATTTTCAAAAGGAAAGTATATACATTCGAACGTTCAACTATCTGGCAGATGGGTATACGGTGCTGATGATAGCTAACAAGCTTGAAACTAGTACATCGTTCCTGTGACAGTGTTGAACAAAAAGGTGACGTGGTTGCCTTAACACCGTATGGCATAAATTTAGGCTGTTAAGTTTGTTTACAAACGAACAAACCGGTGTTATAATAAGCGTCCGCTAAACTGATGCGTGCATATATGTATGTGTACCTGTATATATATATATATATATATATATATATGCATGCTACTGTACGCCTGTATACCTATATGTATGTACGTATACATACATACTTACATTTAAGTAAGTGCCATACTGAGAGTGAGAAATGAAATTTCGTTTTCATTTTTTTCAACTTATCGTTTTCGGTATGCCTGACCGATTTAACTCACTCAATATGCAAATTAGGCTGCTCAGCCGATAATTTTCATAGGCAAAGTATATACTTTCGAACGTTCAACTATCTGGCAGATGGGTATACGGTGCTGATGATAGCTAACAAACTTGAAACTAGTACATCGTTCCTGTGTCAGTGTTGAACAAAAAGGTGACGTGGTTGCCTTAACACCGTATGGCATAAATCAGACTGTTCAGTTTGTTTACAAACGAACAAAGCGGCGTTATAATAAGCGTCCGCTAAACTGATGCGTGCATATATGTATGTGTACCTGTATGTATATGTATATATATATATATATATATATATATATATATATATATATATATATATATATATATATATATATATATATATATATATATATATCTATATATATATATGCATGCTACTGTAGTCTGTATACATACATGTATGTACGTATACATACATACTTACATTTAAGTAAGTGCCATACTAAGAGTGAGAAATGAAATTTCGTTTTCATTTTTTTCAACTTATATATATATATATAGTTGTTATATAGTAAGGTGTATTATTGGTTGTGTCAATAACGTTTTTGTTAGCAATATTAAGGTATTTTGTATATCTCCAAATCCATAAGTTCAGTTCAATGTTCTGCTATACGTGTATAGATTGAATTATAACACGTATAGCAGAACGTTTAACTGAACTTACTTAAGTGTGTATAGGGTTGCAGTTGACCCAATTGTTCCAATTTACATCGTTAAATTGAGATTTGACAAATATAACATTTGTTGTTTTGTAAACTAACTTTCGGTGAATACTATGTTGGTATATTTGTATTTTTTCTTCGTGTCGGTGTGTGTGAGTGTGTTTGTACTCATTCACACTAAGTGTGACCGTCTATAGTTCTACAGATTTGATGCTGTGTTGGTATATGTATATATATTTTTTTTCTTTGACCTCGCGTCAAGTCTGTGTGAGTGTGTGTGTACCCGCTCACATTAACTGTGACCGGCTGTAATTCTAGAGATTTGATTGATGTCCAGCGTCTTTTACAGCTATTGGGAGATAGAGACGTGATAGTTTTATGACCCTAACTGAGGACAATAGCAGTCGCTGTGTTTTGACTGCTTGATCTTCATATGAGGGACTAAACTCTGTGAGTGAACACCGTTAATTTTCTCCCTCATATCAAGGATTTGAAGACAATTCATTTTCACCTAACGAGCTCAGTGATAATCGACCATGGCTACACGATCGATCTATCTCTTATTGAAACATGTGTCGTGATTAAAATGATTGGAAATTTATACAATGCCTTCGGATCTTTATTTTGATATATATATAAATATATATATATTGTGTATATTATATAACACAACTTATTCCCCGGATTAATCATTCTACCTATTTAGATATTCATTGCGTCATTCATCTACACTATATATATGCAGGGGCCTCGCAAATGTCACCTGAAAAGTACCACAGAGGAGACTGAGGTTAACTGGTCATGCTCACCGTCATTCAGAGTGGACACTTTCATCAGTGCTCCACCGGGAGCACTTACACGCACACACTAGAAGAGGGAGACCGAGGTTGACATATATTGATGCCCACAGGAACAGACACAGGGCATGGCAGCGATAATGAATGACAGAGACCGCTTGAGGGAACTCGTACATGCATTTCGGGAATTATTGCCCGCCCTATATATATATATATATATATAATGAAAAATTGAACAGGGACAGAACAGAGAGGCAGTACAATAAATGTTTATTAAATTCACGCTCAGGAGAGTGGGGGGTAGGTGGGGGACGACGTTTCGGGCATAAGCCCTTCCTCGGGTGAGAAGTGTGTGGGAACAGAGTTCAAAAGGTGTGTAGGCGAGTGGTGGAGAGACATATAGCGAAAGGAAACGGTG
>OZ024746.1:57737720-57775220 GCA_964016885.1 Eledone cirrhosa
TCGTGATCCATACATTTCGGAATTTGTATGAATAGGTCGAATACAAAAAAGAAACAGACACACTCACACGCACACTATTTATATATATATATATATATATATATATACATATATATATTATATGTATATATATATATATACTTATATATATATATATATATATATATATATATATATATATATATATATATATGTGTGTGTGTATATATATATACACATATATATATATATATATGTGTATACACACACACACACACACACACACACACACACACACGTATATATATATATATATATATATATATATATATATATATATATATATGTAGTGTGAATAATTTCCGTAGTATAGTTTAAAAAAACGATCGCTTATGTATAGAGCCAAACTATATTATCATAAATAATATCTAGTACATGTCATAGAGACATGAAATACACTAGTGCTGCTTATTGTTTAGGCACAATTAAGACGGCTAACGATATTTCAGATTATTTCAGATTATTTCAGGGCGACAGATTAGCAGTATCAGTAGAGGGTCGGACGCCATGCTTTCCAGCATAGAGATACGGCTTTTAACGGTCTGAGTTCAAATCCCGTCGTGGTTAACTTTGCCTGTCATCTTTACGGGGTCGATCAAATAAAGCACTACTAATGCACTGGGATAAGTGCTGGCCTTGTGCCAAAAATATAAACAGTTATTTCATACACGAGACCTCGTCAAGTACAAGCGAGTTACAAAAGATAATGTAATTATAAATTTGCTATTTATGTTATTCAGGCAGAGAAACTTATATGTCTGTAAATGTATATTGTTTAACATTTTAACATATACATTACTCGATATTTACTATTATACTTTCAAAGTAAAGGCTTTATCTCACATAGTATCTCACATATTATCGAACTTGACTTATAACCAAATCTCCAAACATCCGTGGAACTTACCAACTTTTCAAACATCCTCTTACACCATCACCTATATACATTTTTTTATCCACACGCCACCCTCACCCACAACACGCTTAAACCACACACATGTGCTTCCCACCACATATTTATACCCTCAGCCTCCTGATTCCTCTCCCCCCACCCCCCTATCCACACACGCACAGACACTCTGACGCACAAAAACACCCCCCACACACACCTTCCTGAACATGCAACCCCGTTCTTCCCCCAACCCTCACTTTCACATACACACACACACACACACACGCACACCTAACCACACACACCACCTTCAGCCCTCCCCGCTCGGACAACCCGTCTCCCTCTCCCCACTCCACCCACCACCACCCCTACTCACCCCACACCCTTCCACCACCTGTTCACCCCCCCTTTTCATTTCAGTTTATTTTGATCATGCCTTTATTTTTTAATTTTCTCATTCCTTGTATTTTGATCATGCTTTATATTTATTTATTATATTTTTTGTCTTTATTTGTTAATTTTTCATTCGCACCGTTTCCTTTCGCTATATGTCTCTCCACCACTCCCCTACACACCTTTTGAACTCTGTTCCCAGACACTGCTCACCTGAAGAAGGGCTTATGCCCGAAACGTCGTCCCCCACCTACCCCCCACTCTCCTGAGCGTGAATTTAATAAACATTTATTGTACTACCTCTCTGTTCTGTCCCTGTTCAATTTTTCATTATATATATATATATATATTTATATATATACATATAGGTATATATAATGTTATATATATATGTATAACCTTATATATACCTATATATATATACACAACTATACTTATATACATATCTATATACACACACATAAGTATATATACGTACATACATATATGTATACAGACGTACAGTAGTATGTATATGTATATATACATACATGCACACATATATATATATATATGTACGTATGGATTCACCGAACATTTATTATTATGCTCGATGTGTTTGTAAACAAACATCCCGTATTAAGCCGTAGTGTCTAGCATCCATCGTTGCTCATTTGTTCATCACTGACAAAGGAACGCTGTACAAGTTTCAAGTTTATTAGCTATCGTCAGCAACGTATACCTTCCTGCCAGATGATTGAACGTCTGAAAGTATATACTTTCCTTATGCATACTAAGGCCGAGAGCCTAATTTGCATATCGAGTGAGTTAATCAGCGGGGGTACCGAAAACGTTAAACGGAAAGAATGAAACGAGGTTTCATTTCTCACTTTTAGTACAGCTGTTACTTAAATATAAGTATGTATACGTACATACATATATGTATACAGACGTACAGTAGTATGTATATATATATATATATATATATATATATATATATATATATATATATATATATATATATATACATACATGCACACATATATATATGTACGAACTGTATATATATATGTACGAACTGTATACCTATATGTATGTACGTATACATACTTATACTTAAGTAACATCCATACTAAGAGTGAGAAATGAAATTTCGTTTCATTTTGTCCGTTTATATATATATATATATATATATATATATATATATATATATATATATATATATGTATGTATATATATATTAAATATATATATATATATATATAATATATATATATATATATATATATATATATATATATATATATATATATTTATATATATGAATACATATATATATATACATGCACATATATATATATATATATATACGATATTAAATAAATGAAAACTATATTTATAAAACCATATTTATTTCATTATATATATTTCAGGGATATCATATTAACAATATGTTATGCCTTCTTCAGACAAAATACAATATAGACAGTTTTATAAATAAATTGATTTGACATACCGTTCAACATCGACTTGTATTTGGAAAGTTGATTTGGCAGTGAAAAATTGTAAACAGAAAGAAAGAAAGAAAGAAGGAAAGAAAGAAAGAAAGAAAATGAAGAAAAAGAAGAAATGCATGCAACTAAATAGAGAGATGGAAAGATAGATAAAGAGAAGAACTTCATGTAAAGAAACAGAGAGAGATATATAGAGAGAGGAAATAGATAGAGATATATATATAGAGAGAAAAGTAGGTAGTTGAACATCCGTTGAATGACGTATCAATGATACATTTATTTATTTATTTATTTATTAGCTCTAGTATTAATGTAAGGGAGATATATGTGGTTAGGAGAGAAACCAGCCGTTATATAGAGAGAAAAAAATGAAAAGTAATCAGACATAGGCGAGGCAGAATTTAAAAACCCTATGTTTCAATGTAGAAATATTAGTTTGTATAAAAAACAGGCACTATAATGTAAATATCAGTATTCATGAATGAGACACGTATCTATAATGTGTGAAAAGTAATGATCTTATGTCTAGTTTTAAAAATTCATATGTTTATATGATAACTACAAACATAGATGTGAATTTACGTGATCAACTGCAAACTCCTATTTCACACGGAGAACATTCTCATTGTGCTATAAAAATTTAAGTATACATATATGTGTATATATACACATATATATAGAGTCTATATTAATTTTAACAATACTATTCTTGTCTTTACTCTACATGATTATCTATCAAGCAGAAATAGAGAACAGATTTCAATATATTAATAAAAATATCAGAAACAAAAACAAAAAATAATAATAAATAAATAAAACAGAAAACTAAAAAATATTACATATTAAAAATAAAAATATTAAAAATATTAAAAAATATTAAAATAATAAAAATAAAAACATAGTATGCCACGCAAATCGACCACAAAGATCAACCCTTCAAAATGAATTGACAATATATTGCCAAGTTCATTATAAGCATCAGAGTCGAAAACAGATAAAACTAAAAATTATTTACCAAATCACGTCTAGCAGAAATCATTTCAAAAGTTTAGGATACCCATTTGGTCTACATATGTTCTTATATTTAATATAGAAGTTTATCTAGTGTAACATTTATTCGATATATTTGGAGCATCAACTTTTAGGGTAGTTTAATTTTTCATGAAGAATGTTTAAAATAAAAATAAAAAGAAGAATAAAAAGAAGAAATCGAAAGATTTATCGGCTAGTTTCATAAATAATTACAAATCAAACTAAATATATTACATTTTAAATTCAAATTTATATTTAAAAGTTGAGTTCAATCTATGTTTGCAGCAACTGAATAAATGTGTCCGTAGATTAAGGGAATTTTTAGATTTTAGTATAAAGAATATCTCCTCCGCGCAGAGGTCACATGTCTCAGAGGATGAATTAAAAGGAATCCCTCTTGAGACTATATTCCAAGCCGTCGAATATCTAACGTTATCTTGCCTAAGTTGCCAGAGTACGCCTGATAGTGCTGTTGAAGATTTTTTGCTTGGATCTGTGAAAGAATTCTTGTGGTTATTATAGCACAATGAGAATGTTCTCCGTGTGAAATAGGAGTTTGCAGAGTTGATCACGTAAATTCACATCGATGTTTGTAGTTATCATATAAACATATGAATTTTTAAAACTAGACATAAGATCATTACTTTTCACACATTATAGATACGTGTCTCATTCATGAATACTGATATTTACATTATAGTGCCTGTTTTTTATACGAACTAATATTTCTACATTGAAACATAGGGTTTTTAAATTCTGCCTCGCCTATGTCTGGTTACTTTTCATTTTTTTCTCTCTATATAACGGCTGGTTTCTCTCCTAACCACATATATCTCCCTTACATTAATACTAGAGCTAAATAAATAAATAAATAAATAAATGTATCATTGATACGTCATTCAACGGATGTTCAACTACCTACTTTTCTCTATATATATCTATCTCTATCTATTTCCTCTCTCTATATATCTCTCTCTGTTTCTTTACATGAAGTTCTTCTCTTTATCTATCTTTCCATCTCTCTATTTAGTTGCATGCATTTCTTCTTTTTATTCATTTTCTTTCTTTCTTTCCTTCTTTCTTTCTTTCTTTCTGTTTACAATTTTTCACTGCCAAATCAACTTTCCAAATACAAGTCGATGTTGAACGGTATGTCAAATCTATTTATTTATAAAACTGTCTATATTGTATTTTGTCTGAAGAAGGCATAACATATTGTTAATATGATATCCCTGAAATATATATAATGAAATAAATATGGTTTTATAAATATAGTTTCCATTTATTTAATATCGTAAATATACTCCAAATACTTGTTGAGTGCTGTTATATCAGTTATAAATATTTACTAGTTGTAACCCAACAATTTAAATATAACTTTCCATATATATATATATATATATATGGTCGCTGCCAACTCGTTTTCGAGTACAGCCACTAATTTATATCCATGTAGGAGAACCCTACAGATAAGCTGAACGAGTGTGACTTTCTAGTCCAGCCAGCGACTTGAAAACTCTGGTACAAACACTACATTTGTGACAATTATTGAAACGTATTGCTGGACCCATGGTACCATGTGACGATAAGTGCAATGAGATCTCCAGATATAAAGCAATGCCTGTGCCGTGAAGCTTTTATAGTGAGCAAAGGCACTGCACAAAGCCTGTCCAAGTCTCTTGATGATATCTACCAAAAAGAAGAACAAATCAACATCATTGGATATCATCAGGGTTGCAGGTGTTATATCAGAGGTTTCCTTGTCCTAGAATTAAGTCATCCCTCCAGGTGATTTTGGATGGCCATTGACTCTTAAGAGCTCCTTTGCCCTTTGACAGGTTTTGTTTTTAGTCCTGCAGGATGTCCAGTCACCCTCCTCACGAAGAAACCTTGGTGGGGTTGCCAGTTTAGTCGCCAACGACTCGACCATGAGACATGTTGTACTGGGATACATGTTATCAGTAGCACCAACTGGTGACCTGACATACAACACATACATATATATATACATATATACATATACATGCATATATATATACATACATATATACATACATACATACATATATATATACATACATACATATATACATACATACATACATATATATATACATAAATACATATATATATACATACATACATATATATATATACATACATACATATATATATACATACATATATATATATACATATATACATATACATACATATATATATACATACATACATAGATATATAGGGGGACAGTCTCTCTGTGATATTGTTCATCTTGTCATTAAACCCCTTGTCCTTTCTGCTCAAGAAATGTGAGGGATACATCATTGGCTCACAGGAGGACAGAAATACGAACCTAACCCATAACTTCTTTGTGGACGATCTGAAACTCTATGCCAAGAACATGGATGGGATGCAGAAAAATCTTGACCTGGTTACAACGTTCTCAAAGGATATAGGAATGGAGTTTGGCCAAGATAAATGCTCATACATGACTGTAAAGCGGGGAAAAACAACAACCCAATCTAGCAACATTGTCATCAATGGTCTAACTGTTCCACCGATATCTGATGAGGACTGCTACTGATACCTGGGAATAGATGAGAACATATCCTATAATGGTATCTCTAATAAAGAACGCGTAACCAGGGAATACTACACCCGATTAAGAAAGATCTGGTCATCGGAACTCTCTGCGCAAAACAAAACAGTGGCTCACAATGTGTTTGCTGTGCCTGTCCTAACACCAACGTTTGGAATACTCAATTGGACGATAGACGAGATCCGAGCAGTTGATGTTGGAACTCGAAAAATACTGAACAACACCGGAAACTTCCACATCAACAGTGACACAGACCGCCTTTACTTGAAACGTAGGCCGGGAGGCAGAGGCCTAACATCAGTCCAGACAACATTTGAATGTCGCATCATATCTCTCCGACAACATCTACGAACCTCGAAGCGTAGGAGCCCGCTTCTCGAGCAAGTCTATCTGCATGAAACAGATAAGATCATGAGAGTTGGGAAGCAACTCCTTGAGAGATATTCCCTGTGTGATAATCAAAAACTCACACCCAGGGATGTCGCTCAGCAGTATCGCAGTGAATCCATGGATGAAAAACTGAATGCCTATCAGCAAAAAATAATGCATGGATATGTGGCGAGGAAGCTCCAAAGTGAGATTAATATAGATAAGGAAAGTAGTCTATCTTGGACCAACAACCGCTATATTGGCTCCCACTTTGAAGGATGCGCTTTTGCAATCCAAGAACAGGAGATTAGCACGAAATACCTGATTCACAAAAGAGATAGGGATGCAGGCAAACACCTAGATGTGATAACAAGTGCAGACTCTGCAGAACTAACATCGAGGACATCACCCATGTCATCAGCAGCTGCCCAAAGATGTCATCGCGGTACAATCTACCTATGAGGCATGAAGTAGTGGCCCAAACACTGTACAATGCAGTTCGTAAAAAAGATAGCCCCGATAATAAACACATTAAAAGCTACAACAATGTGGAAGACATCCATGTACATAATATGAAAGAGTACTGGTGGAATGTTCCAGAAAAAAATCCAATAAAATGCAGGCATAACAAACCAGATATTATGATATGGGACAGGGAGAAGAAAACATGCATATTAGTGGAAATTAGCTGCCCTTCAGATGCCAATATAATATCAAAGATTAGTGAAAAGAAGAATATTTATGCAGAACTGATGAGAAATCTGCAGATACTCCACCCTGATTACACCTTCAGATTTATGCCTGTGATTATTGGGGCACTGCGATATGTTAGTAACCGCCTCAATACAAATCTTGAGAAGCTAGGCTTCACAGGACCAGAAATAACACAACTAGTTAGGAAATTACAAGTACAATCCATTAATGGGACAGAAAAAATTTGTGAAACAATCCAAAAATGTTGCATATAATAACTGCATATACACATGTACAGATACAAAGCATATACACATGCACATATACAACTCAAAACATACACATCCACACATACAATAACATCCATATCTACACACGCATGCATGCAGACATACATACATATCTACCTAGTTGATGTTGTGTAAATTCCAATGAGAGAGTCTTGTGTCCATGTTAGAAACCGACTCTCTCTCTATTGGTAAAACTTTGTGAAATTATAAAACCAGAAGAACATACATATACATACATATATATATATACATAAACATACATACATATACATACATATATATATATATACATATATATACATATATATATATACATACATATATATACATACATATATACATATATACATATATATACATACATACATATACATACATATATATGCATACATATATAAATAAATATATATACATACATATACATGCATATACATCCATAAATATACATACAAATATATACATACACATACTTATATATACATACATACATACATATACATACATATATACATATATACATACATACATATACATATACATACATATATACATATACATACATATAAATATACACATACATATATATATACACATACATACATATATAGATATATGTATATATACATACATACATACATACATACATACATACATACATACATACATACATACATACATGGTGGCTGCCAACTCGTTTGCGAGTACGGCCACTACTTTATATCCACGTAGGAGAACCCCTACCGATGCGCTGAACGAGTTTGACTTTTTAGTCCAGTCAGCGACAAACCTCTGGTACAAACGCTACATTTGTGACAATTATTGACACATAGTGCTGGGCCCATGGTACCATGTGACGACAAGTGCAGAGAGATCTCCCGATATAAAGCAATACCTGTGCCGTGAAGCTTTTATAGTGAGCAAAGGCACTGCACAAAGCCAGTTCCACTCTCTTAACCAAGATGATATTTACCAAAAAGAAGAACAAGACAACATCATTCGATACCATCAGGGTTGCAGGTGTTATATCAGAGTTTTCATTCTCCTTGAATTCTGCCTTGTCAAAGGCTAAGGAATCATCTCTCCCTGTGATTTTGGATGGCCATTGACTCTTAAAAGCTCCTTTGCCCTTTGACAGGTTTTGTTTTTAGTCCTGCAGGATATCCAAAGTCACCCTCCTCACCGAGAAACCTTGGTGGGTTGCCAGTTTAGTCGCCAACGACCCGACCATGAGACTGGTTGTACTGGGATACATGTTGCCAGTAGCACCAACTGGTGACCTGACATGATATATATACATACATACATACATACATACATACATACATACATACATACATACATACATACATATATATATATATATATATATATATATATATATATATATATATATATATATATATATATATATATATATATATATATATATATATATATATATACGATATTAAATAAATGGAAACTATATTTATAAAACCATATTTATTTCATTATATATATTTCAGGGATATCATATTAACAATATGCTATGCCTTCCTCAGACAAAATACAATATAGACAGTTTTATAGATAAATAGATTTGACGTACCGTTCAACATCGACTTGTATTTGAAAAGTTGATATGGCAGTGAAAATTGTAAACAGAAAGAAAGAAAGAGAGAAAGAAGGAAAGAAAGAAAAGAAAGAAAGAAAACGAAGAAAAAGAAGAAAAAGAAGAAATGCATGTAACAAAATAGAGAGATGGAAAGATAGATAAAGAGAAGAACTTCATGTAAAGAAACAGAGAGAGATATATATAGAGAGAGGAAATAGATAGAGATAGATATATATAGAGAAAAGTAGGTAGTTGGACATCCGTTGAATAAACGTATCAATGATACATTTATTTATTTATTTATTTATTTAGCTCTAGTATTAATGTAGGGGAGATATATATCTCCCTTACATTAATACTAGAGCTAAATAAATAAATAAATAAATGTATCATTGATACGTTTATTCAACGGATGTCCAACTACCTACTTTTCTCTATATATATCTATCTCTATCTATTTCCTCTCTCTATATATATCTCTCTCTGTTTCTTTACATGAAGTTCTTCTCTTTATCTATCTTTCCATCTCTCTATTTTGTTACATGCATTTCTTCTTTTTCTTCTTTTTCTTCGTTTTCTTTCTTTCTTTTCTTTCTTTCCTTCTTTCTCTCTTTCTTTCTTTCTGTTTACAATTTTCACTGCCATATCAACTTTTCAAATATAAGTCGATGTTGAACGGTATGTCAAATCTATTTATCGATAAAACTGTCTATATTGTATTTTGTCTGAGGAAGGCATAGCATATTGTTAATATGATATCCCTGAAATGTATATAATGAAATAAATATGGTTTTATAAATATAGTTTCCATTTATTTAATATCGTAAATATACTCCAAATACTTGTTGAGTGCTTTTATATCAGTTATAAATATTTACTAGTTGTAACCCAACAATTTAAATATAACTTTCCATATATATATATATATTTATTTTTTTTATTTTTTTTATTTTATAGAAGGAGCTTCTACAGGACTAGTACTGTTTCATTCAGATGAAATCTTCAGGAAGCTGGGTATCATATTAAGTTCTGGTATTTATACATTTAAGTAGTGGTAAGGGAGGGGTGGTGGAAGGGAGGGGGGGGGGGTATTTAGGTACACAGGACCCCTTCATGGCACAGGCCGTTTTTTCTTTGGGGAGTGGTCAATTAGTCAGAGTGCTTTTTTGAAATAAATAAATAAGTAAATAAATTAATTTATGAGTGATTGATTAGGTAATGAATAGATAAGGGATAAAAGATAGGTAACGAATAGTGATTGGTAAATAGTAAGTAATAAATAATAAATAGTAATTAATTACTTGATGATAATATTAATCACTTAATAGTGACATTAATTATTTTATCCTCTATCAGGCCCAGTTTAAAATTTAAAATTTAAAATTTGTCCCACTACCTTTATACTATAGACACATGTACGAGTGCGAACGAGTGTGTGTTTGTGCATATGCGTTTATGTGTACTTATTTGTATGTATGTATGTGTATGTATGCGTGTCTGCTTGTAAACGTGTATGTGTGTGTATGTATGTATGTATATATGTATATATATATATGTATGTATATATATATATATATATATATATATATAACTTTGAAATGTTTTGGCCAGTATTGGCCCAGGCCATGTCTAACTTAATAGCACCACCTGGCGAAGTCTTTCAATTCAGGATTTGGGCACCATGGCCCATTCGAGAAGAGAATTACTGTTTGCGGAGACATATCCGGGTGTGGGTGGTTTGTCCGGGATTACTTGGAGGAATTTGTCCAAAGACTTCTTGAATTTTGTGTGGTCAGTTTCTGTTTTGACGTGTCCTGGTGTGATGTTGAAGAGAGCAGGGCCGATTGAGGTGAAATAATTGTGCCGTATTGTTGTTATGAGTTGCGATTTAGATTTTTGAATGGGACGGATAGCACGGGGCCCAAGCCTTGGGTGTATCTTGAAGGCGATGCCAACATCATTTGGGCAGTGATGATGGAACATTTTCCACATCATGCAGATAATATAACGCTCACGGCGACGTTGGAGTGAGTAAAGTTTCAGGTTTTCTAATCGACCCCAGTAGTCAAGGTCTGACATGCCATCTATCTTTTTCGTGATTGCCCTTTGAGGAGCTTCAAGTTTCATGATACTTCGTTTCGTGTGGGGAGACCACAGTGGACAACAGTATTCAAGGTGTGGTCGGGCGAAAGTAGAGAAGAGAAGGATAATGGTGCGGGAATCTCTCGACTGGAAGGTTCTGAGGATCCAGGAACACATTCTGCGGGCCATGTCAACTTTGCTGCTTATATGCGTGGTCCAGCTTATGTTGCTGTCCACGGTTACTCCCAAGTCTCTGATGTTGTTAGATGCCACGAGAGTTTCCCCGGAGGGAAGGGAGTACGGGAGTTTCAGAGCATCCTCTTTTCCAAAGTGGATCAGTTCGAATTTGTCTTCGTTCAGTAACATGTTGTTCTTTTCTGCCCATTGGGTAACAGCCAGTAGGTCTGACTGAAGGCTTATCCGGTCATCCACGCCATTGATGACCTTTTGGAGCTTGGAATCATCAGCGAAAATTTTAATGTTGCTGTGTCTGATGATGTCAGTGATGTCATTAATATAGATGATGAAGAGAAGTGGGCCCAACACAGTGCCTTGTGGGACCCCACTACTGACTTTGGCTGGGCTTGATTTGACTCCCTCAACTACAACATGTTGGGTTCTGTTTGACAGAAAGCTCTTGATCCACTGCAGCAGCTTTCCAGTGACACCAATATTGGACAGCTTTCTCAGTAGAATGTTATGATCAACCCTGTCAAAGGCCTTGCTGAAATCAAGGAAGATAACATCAGTGTTGGAACCCTCTCCCAAGGCTCTCAAAATGTCATCAAAGTGATGCAGTAGCTGCGTCAGGCAATCCCTTCCATTACGGAATCCATGCTGGTTGGAGTTCAGCATATTGTTACTCTCAAGGAAGTGGGTCATTCGCGATCTCACCACTCGCTCAAATACCTTAATGATATGAGAGGTGAGTGAGATTGGACGGTAATTCACGGCAAGGGATTTGTTTCCCTTTTTGAAAACTGGGACAACAGACTGGGATAGAAGGTTTTCTGGCACATATCCAGCATCCAGTGAGTTCCGCCACAGATTGGCAAGAGGAGATGCAAGTTGGTGTTGACCCGCCTTCAAGACACAAGCAGGGAACCTATCGGGACCTACTGCTGAATTATGCTTGATTTCCTTTATTGCCGCCAAGACATCAGGGGCGCCAAACGTTATGTCCGATAAGGTGTAATGGGGAGTAACATCGCCGATACAGCCCAGATCGGCCATATCAGGATTGCTGAAAACAGAGCAGTATTGTTTCTGCAGTATCTCACCCATGGTTTTAGCATTGTCTTGAAGAGTGCCATTTTCATCAATTAGAGGGCCAACAGTAGAGCCAGTGATTTTGTGTTTTTTTGCAAATGAAAAGAACACTTTGGGATTGAGTTTGATCTTCTCAATGGCCCAGGCCTCTTCAGCTCTTCTCTGATTGTTGATGAGGGACATTATGTTGTTTTGGAGGTTATGTTTTTTAATCTCTAGTGATGAAATGGCAGTCAAGTTGATGTGTTGCTGCTGACAGTATTTCAGCTTGTTGATTTTTTTGTTCGTTCTCTTAATTTTTCTGATGAGTGTTTTTCTATTTCTAGGGATTCTGCTCTTAGATTTGTTTATAGTTCTTAATGGGGTGTGTTTAGCACATATGTTTGTAACAGTGTCCACAAATGTCTGCCAGGACTTTTTGATGTTAGTGGGTGTATGAGTGTGCGTGAAGGACCAGTCGACATATGCAAGATCATGACTGATCGCTTCCCAGTTTGCATTGTGGAAATCCATAGCGTCAAACGGATGGACAGGAGAGATGACATTGGGTTTGTATATTGGACGGTGGAATCTCAGATCACAGAGAACCATGTCATGATCAGAGAGTAGAGTTTTCTCCACTGCAATATTGTGGATATTGTCAGTGTGATTGCTGAAAATTAAGTCTAGGACGTTTTTGTGGCACCTCGTTGGTTCGAGCACCAGTTGGGATAGGAAGAAATCATCCATGAAGTCAAGAAGCGATTCCACAGCTTCTATATATATATATATATGTATATATATATATATATATATGTGTGTGTATGGGTATATATATATATATATGAGATTTTATATGTATGTGTGTGTGTATGTGTATATATGTATATATATGTGTGAATGTATGTGTTTGTGTGTGCGTGTTTGTATGTATGTGTATGTACGTGCGTGCATTTGTATGTATGTGTATGTATAGTATAGTTTACACGAGGGAGACATACGTACATGTAGGTGTGTATACATATACACATGTGTATATATATATGTATATATATATGTATACATATATATGAATATATATATATATATATATATATATATATATATATATATATATATATATATGTATATATATATATATATATATGTATACATATATATGAATATATATATATATATATATATATATATATATATATATATATATATATATATATATATGTGTGTGTATGTGTATGCGCACGTGTGTATGTGTAGATATATATGTGTGTGTATGTGTATGCGTGTGTGTGTGTATATTTGTGTGTTTTGTGTTTTCTTGTGTATATATGTATATATGTGTATATATGTATGTGTGTGTGTGTATATGTATGTGTGTGTGTGTGTGTGTATACGCACACATATGTATGTGTGTGTATATATATATATATATATATATATATATATATATATATATATATATATATATATATATATATATGTGTATATGTATGTATATGTGTGTGAATGTGTAGGCGTGCACACACACACATATATATATATATGTATATATATATATATATATATATTAAAATATAGAGAAAAATACTGCAGGTAGCACATGGATAACATGTAATAAAATAAGTCCCTCATCAGTGATTTGCCGAAGATCATAGATATTTCATTGCATTAAAAATCATATATCTCACGTCGGTGCAATAATAACCAAAATAAGTTATTAGGACAATTAAAACGCGTAAAGTGAGTGAGACAGGAGAACAACAGAGTAAAGCTAACCGGGGGAAAGAAACAAATATATGGGTATATATGTGCGTGTTAGTGTTTAAATATATGTGTGTGTATATATATATATATGTTTGTGTAAGTGGTTTTGTTGTGGCTGTGAGTATGTAAATATATTTTATTCTTTCTATCCTACAAAAACACTCTGGCCACCTGTGGCTTGTATGTTAACTTGACCACTCACCCCAGTCTGTGCCATGATCGGTCTTGTTAAATGTTTAATTTCTATTACCAACCCACCTAAATTTCCCTACTATATATCTGTTGAATTACTATTCTTGGGGTTTTATTTATTTATTTTTATTCATTTATTTTTTATTTATTTTATTTATTTATTCTTTTATCTATTTATTTATTAATTTATTTACTTATTTATTTATTTCAAAAAAGCACTCTGGCTAATTGACCACTCCCCCAAGAAAAAACGGCCTGTGCCATGAAGTGGTCCTGTGTACCTAAATACCCCCCCCCCCCCCCTTCCACCACCCCTCCCTTACCACTACCTAAATGTATAAATACCAGAACTTAATATGACACCCAGCTTCCTGAAGATTTCATCTGAATGAAACAGTACTAGTCCTGTAGAAGCTCCTTCTATAAAATAAAAAAATGTTCACTCTGCCATATATTGAGTACCTTACTTACTGTGGTTATCTCCGACTCAACCCGGGACCTACGTATATATATATATATATATATATATATATATATATATATATATATATATATATAATAATAATAATTATAAGGGTTGACGGACCTAGTATATTTATCAATGCCAGTACCGGTTGTATCTCAGTGCACTCAATGGGCAATGTAACATAGATTACCAGAGTATACACATTGTTATTTGTCTCAACACAGCAGACGTAAATTGGGTGCCTATAAGGTCCCAGACTCGAGTTTCTGCAGCACTAATGCAGCAGTAAGGTGCACTGCACCATCTATCTGCATATATTATGCAACAATGCACAATCGGCTGATGCTGCTTCATCAGCGGGTTTCGCCTAATCAATAACCAATCGATCATACATATATATTAGAATTGGTGCTCTGAAATAGCGATATATATATGAATGTATATATATAGTTTATTTTGCATTACACTGTATGCTTAATTAAAATGATTTTGAAGCCTTTACGCTATTGTTTTAAAGTACTAACTATATCACTTACTTCTTTTTTCAACAAACAAAGGGAGATAAGCTGACATATCTTTGTTTTATACTGTTGGTATTCCTCAGAGCTTAGCACTCCCCTTGTTTGTTGAACATTTTGAATGTTGGATTCCTATAGAATTCCAGTAATAATCAGGAACTGATTATACAGTGCGGATGCCGGTCCAGCAAAAATTGAAAATAAGAATTGGTGTTCTGAAATACCGATATATATATGAATGTATATATAGTGTATTTCAGAGCACCAATGCTTAACGGTTAAGGTCTGATTCCTGGGTATTTATAAAACAAATATTGTATTTTATCTGATTAGATTGTACCAAAGTTTTGGTTCCCATGAAATATATATAATAGATTAAATATGGTTTTATAAATATAGTTTCCATTTATTATATCATTGATATTATACTCCAAACAACTTTCGAGTGCTTCGAATCTGTTATAAATATATTTGTTGAATTACCAACAAATTAAATATCTATTTTCTTATATATATACATATATATATATATATATATATATATATATATATATATATATATATATATATAAAGAATTAGATAGTTTGTATTCCAATGTTACTAAGTAGTTGCATTGGATGGAGTCAACTGACGTCAGAGATTGCTCAACGTATAATAAAGTGTGTTTTAAAATCCGGAGAAAATATGGAGAAAAAATTTACGAAATGGAAATGCGGGTATATAGAATTTATTAGGTAACAATTGTTTCTATAGTGTATGAGTTACCTATACCTCGCTACTTGAATAATACACAAATATTATCAAAAACCGAAAGTACACTGTAAGCCAACACACCATGTCATCAGACCTTTGTATTAGAATGATATGAAAAATATTTTATACACTAGATAAAAGATAAAGAAGGAGGTAGGAAGAGAAGGGGAAGAGGGAAGTGAGTGAGGTGGAGGGAGTCTTAGGGTTTAAGACTGTCAGACTAGTAGAGATTGTGAAGAGAGAATGTTTTGGCAGCAGTTAGCTTAATGAGGCGTGCTAAGGTTGGCTGGGAAGTAGATTCTTCTAGTGGTGTTGTTCGGACAAAATTTAGTTAGAGGGGTCAAGGTGGTACAATGCCACAGACAAGTTATTAGGGCTATTATAGTAGCAGGTTATTTCTGAAGGGGTCCAGAGAAACAGTGTTTAGTACTATTATTATTATTATTATATATATATATATATATATATATATATATATATATATATATATATATATATATATATATATATATATATATATATATATATATATATAAAGCAAAGAAATCCTGACGAATCACCAAGTCGCGCCTGTAACTGATATGCTCGGACTAATTTTTGTTAAGGAATGACAGACTAGGGCCGTGGATTGGCAGTATCGGTAGAGGGTCGGACGCCATGCTTTCCGGCATAGTTACGTCTCTTTACGATCTGAGTTCAAATCCCGCCGGGGTTGACTTTGCCTTTCATCCTTACGGGGTCGATAAAATAAAGTACTAGTAATGTACTGGATAATTGCTGGCCCTGTGCCAAAAGTAGAAACAATTATCATTTTATTACGTATTTTCTTTGTAACTGTATATGCTCATTTACATGCTTTTCCTGCAATACTTTCATATTACCCATTTAACTTTTCGCTGCTTCCTGTAAACTTGAAACCACCGGCAGGCACATCTGAGAGACACAAATGATGATGTTTCATACGCGCGTTTCTACGTTTGTTGCGTTAAATGCGTTCAAATTTGGAAATATATTTATGATTGTAAATCTAAAATAATCTATTCCCTTTTGACTTGGGTGAATATTTCAGTAAATCAATTGCATTTATACACACACACACACACACACATATATATATATATATATATATATATATATATATATATATATATATATATATATATATATATATATATATTTACATATATATATATACATACTTATATATGTGTGTATGTGTGTATGTGTGTTTATATATGTGTGTGTGTGTGTGTGTGTGTGTGTGTGTGTGTACGTATGTGTCCTGAAATATTGTGAATATAAAAATGTTTCCCATTGCAGTTGCTGTACATGTATTTATGGAGATAGTCTTTTGCCTTAATAATTGGTTTTTATCCAGTATTCCAGAGAGATTTGTGCCCATTAATATGTATTTCACTGTAAAAGGAAGTTAAAAGCTTTCTGTCTAGAAATTCCTTTATCAGTACTTTCCACATTTGTAATATGAATTTTTGCATTAATACTAATGTTTTCGTGTATTATATATATATATATATATATATATATATATATATATATATATATATATATATATATATATATATGTGTGTGTGTGTGTATATATATATATACACCTATATATATATATGTATTATTTATATTTATATATATATATATATAAATATATATATATATGTAAATAATACATATATATATACACTTATATATATACATATATATATACACTTATTGATACATACATATATATATATATATATATATATATATATGGATTTATGTATGTATCATGGAATATTTCATTGCTTGCTTCCATTTACTTTTCGATAGCAGTTTAAAAAGACTTAAAAGCAAATCGACTTCACATCTGGTCATACATTGAACCACACAAAATTAGAAATGATGATAACAAATTAAAACAAAATGTAATGAAATAAAATTTGAGAATCAATAGTTATTTTAGATAATGTTTTCAATAATTCCTTTGATACGAAATTCCATTACTATTATTATTATTATTATTATTGAATCTGAACGGACGTCTTTTTGCTCGCTCACGTAAGTTCACTTATTTACCTATCAAAACTGATTTATTGAATTGTTGTTGTTGTGTAAAGCATACAAGCCCTTGGACTTTGCCCTGTGAAGGGAAAAGAATAATATTTGGGCCTTTTGGGCCAAATATTTGAACTTATTTTTACATTTGAAAAAATTATCGAGAAAAAAAAACATGGCTGAGCCACGCCCCCCAGCGATATGTCTGCTGTCGTGCGACAACGACGTACAAGTTGAGAGGAGCACTACAGCGAAATCAACACAAATTGATAACACAAACACCACCACAAACAATGTAAACAAAGACACCAATGATAACAACTCTGAGAACTCTAATTTTGAAAATAATGACAATAACAGCGTCAACGAAAATACAGATAACAAAAAAAAATGACAAATGCAACAACAATATCAACAACACTAACATGAAAACAAATGGCGACAACACCAACAGCAACAATACCAATTTCACCGAGAACAACGGTGGCAACAAAGACAACAATGATAACAGTGACAGTGATAACAACAACACCAACAAGAACAACGACAACGACAACAACACCCCCCAACTAAAAGAAGAACACTTTCGCTGCGGTAGCAGCAAAAAAAGGCCATGCTTCAACATGGACCTCTCAAACAAAGATGAAATGTTGGCCCAGGCATGGAAGCTCAAAAAGCAAGAGCAAACCTGGGCCAACTTAACTGTCCCGGTAGAAGCTATTGAGGCAGTGGAGCGCAGAACGGTGCATTATAGATGCATCTCAGCACAAACCAAAAGGGCAGTTTTAATCCCACAAGCAGATGTCGAAGTCGCGTTGAGGTGCATCAGTGAAGACATCGAATACATAGCGAGGGGCAGACTGTGCGGCACCATTTCGGTGCTGTTCAACTCAGAAGCCCTCGCTATGAAACACGGTATGACTCCTTGCAAAACCAGCAAGGTCATAATGTACCCCTCCCACATGGAAAAAAGAACGGTCCGTCTCCGGATTCCCAGAATCCCACCAGGACTTGACATGTGGTGGCGTCTGGGATGTGTGATTGTGGAGGGGACGGATACCGTCCCGATAGAAGTGACCAGAATGGCCAGAGAGGACTGGTCCGGGGTTGACCTGGAGATCCTTCTCCAGATCAGGCCCGAGAATGTGAAGACAATCCCGGACGACATCCGCCTTCAGAAAGGGAGGGTCATTCATATTATGACCGAAGCCAGATGGCCGCATTGTTTTTGTTTGTGGGGAAAAAACCCATTTGAGGGCCTCCTACCCTAAACTTCTGAAAGATAAAAGGGGTCGAAAGACTCCACTGCTGACGACGCCGGGGCGAGGACTTCAACCAACACCAGCAACGGCAAAACCACCAACAACAACACCAATAGAAAGACCACCATCAACATTGACCACCGAGGGTGGAAACGAGGAAACCTGTCAAATTCCCCCTACCCCCAAAATACACACACCAATAAAACCATAAACACACACACACAGACACACTTACAGACACAGACCCCTCATCTACCAGTAGTGAAGATGAGGGAAAACCAAAACCGCCAAAATACAAAAAAGGAAACAAAAAGAAAAAAAAATCTCAACAAAGCACAAAATCACCCACAATAAAAAACGCAGACACCACCTACGCAAACATCTCTCCAATAACACCAACATCAACACCACCATCACCAGAATCCCCCAAACGCAAACAAACTAAACAGACGCAAACATCTGAAACCAACATCTGAATCAAACATCTGAAATCACAGACACCGCACTCACAACAAACACACACACAGCCGAAACAACTCCACCAAAACCATCACCACCACCGCCACGCAAACAAATAAAATCACACCAACAAAACATACAAAATGTCGTGCTCGTCAGGTGGGCCAACAAGGAAATGATGGCCCTCGTAGAACGAAGTGAAAATATACAAAAAGAGGGGGACATTTTTAAATCGAGCACATTTCGCGTGCCGGAAGATTTGTTTCTGGTGCGAATATCGATCGATTTATACAAAGAAATACGAGACAGCTTTCCTCGGGACGTGGGAACCACGAACGTAAAACCCACTTCAAGACTTTTAAAGGGGTTCCCAAAAGAAAGCCCACCAACTATGGAGGTCGAACCACCCGACCTTCACAAGAGCCCGGAAGCTAAGTAAACCTTTCCTCTCTCTCGTTTTAACCTGCCAACATGGCCGTATTAAGAGTAGGAAGTTTAAATGTTCGAGGCCAAGATCGTCCTGGAAGCAGGGTCACGTGCTCAACGACCTCAGGTCTATAGAAATGGATGTAATTGCTGTCAGCGAGACCAGGATTTCCGACGCGCGCACTAGCCCCCGTTTCAACGACTATCAAATCTTTGCATATGTTAGCCGACCGGGAATGGGATGCGGGATGGCAGTGCTGTTTAGGAAAGGCCTGGATATCGAGGTAAGGTCGATCTTCCGGGACCCGGACGGGAAGTTGGTGGTCCTGGACGTGAACAATAACGAAGATGGTGCCTTTAGACTGGTGGCCGTCTATGCTACTACTGGGGCAGGACGGCCGGACTTCTTTAGACGCCTGGAAGCTTTTCTGGGTACGTCTCGCCCTTTACTGTTAGCAGGGGACTGGAACGGCATCTTAGACGCACGCTGGGACTGTGTGGGAGTATCAGATAGGAGCAGGGGGGTGCAAAAGCCTCAAGAACCTGATCAGCCACGTTCCAACTGTCTGACAGGTACCGACTAGATTTCCCTAATGCGCCAGTGTGGACCTGGACTAACCGTACTAACCTGGACTAACCTGGACTAACCGTATAGGGTCATCTAGATCGTATATAGACGGGATATTTATTAGGAAAATAGACTGAAATAGTGTAAGCTGTCCACGTTTTGAAACGGTCGCCTATTCAGATCACAAGTTTGTGATCTGTATGGTCGACCTAGATAAGACGCGTAGGTTAGGACCTGGTTACTGGAAGCTAAACATGTCATTTCCCGCACGTAACGCTTACAGGGGCCAGGTCAACAATTTAGTTAAGAAAAGTTGACAGGGAGAGTCGTCAACAATAGACGGTGGGGGCTCTCAAAGAGAGATTAGAGTAATGTCGATAGAGTTTAGCAAAGAAGTAGCGTTAGAGAAAAATAGATAAGATAGACGAGGCTATTGGTAGTGGCAGTGTAACTTACGTGCTAGCGGCAAGAATGGCATTAGACCATTTCTTCAATGCGAAACACGAAGGTCGCATTGTCAGAGCTAAGGCTGCTGCTCTGAGAAACGAGGGAACCAAAGCTGTTCAATGGGCCCGTGTGGCAGAGGCGCAGCGTGGTAATACAACCACGATTCGGTCTTTGACGGACCGAGACGGACACGAGCTGAGCGATTCGAAGCGGATGTGTGAGGCCTCTCGCCAACATTTTGCTCGGTTGTTTGGGGAAGTGGCGGGTCAGAGATGGTGGCGGACTTCAGTCCCTACCTCGATGGCTTGTCGCAACTCTCGACGGCTGACGCTGGGTGCTACGAAAAGCCAATTACTTCAGCCGAGATTCAGGACGCCCTTGTCGGCTGCATGAGGCGCAAGTCACCCGGTTTGGATGGTCTGCCCTACGAGCTTTGCGTAAATATGCCAGACTTGTTCTCCAATCTCCTCTAAGCCCTCTACTGCAACTGGCAGCAAAACGGGAGTATTCCCAGTTCTGTGAGCCGGGGCGTGGTGACGGTGATAAAGAAAGACGAGAACAAGAGGGACACGTTATCATTTTCAGGCCAATAACTCTGCTCAACACAGAGTTTAAGATTTTGGCCAGGGGGTTAGCGAAGAGGTTGGCGCTTGTCGTCGGGGATTTGGTTGGGGAGGCGCAAACTTGCGCAATCCCAACCAGGTCCATACACGACAACCTCCACCTAATGCGATACATCATAGAGAGGGTAGGGTGTAAACCTGGCTTCGGTGGGGCTCTAATCAATTTAGATCAATCGAAAGCATTCGATAGGGTCGACCATCGGTACCTGGAGGCTGTCCTCAAGGCGGCTGGCTTCGGCCCCGTCTTCAGAAGCTGGATCGCTACAATGCACAGCGGCACCTGCTCGATGGTCAAAATTAATGGCCACCTCTCGGAACCGTTTCAGGTCTCCCGATCGGTCCGTCAAGGGTGCCCTCTCTCCTCCCCTCTGTACGTATTGACTCTCCAGCCTTTACTGCGAAAGCTGGAGCTGTTGCAGGGAAACCCGCTCGAACCGAGACGCGGAAAGGCTGTGTCAGCTTATGTGGACGACATCACCATGATGGTGTTGGACACCTCAGAAATCGAGGTGGTCGGTAACTTATTGGAGGAATATGAAAGATTGACGGGAGCAAAACTTAACCCGGAAAAGTCGGCAGGGCTTGCAACTCGGCACCTGGAGAGGCAAGTCCAAGCCGTCCAATAGCGTCGTTAGGCGCTGGACGGAGGGACCGGTAAATTTGCTCGGAGTTTGGTTCGGGCCAGACCTCCAGCTGGATAAGCATTGGGATGAGGTGACGGGCAGGGTACCCAATCTCACCCAGAAATAGGCTGGGATGAAGCTATCACTGAAAGGTCAGGCGGAGGTGGCGAACGCGTACATCGCGTCCGTCATCTACTACCGGCTGACCGTCGTCCCTTGCCCCCGTTCGCGCCTCGCCATCTTGGAGCGGCTCCTCTTCAAATCTTGTGGAGGGGTCAGGTTCCGCTGGTGAGGCCGTCCATCTGCTGCCAGCACCCTCTACGTGGAGGGCTGGGCATGCCGTGGCTAATGATGCGCAGACACGCGCTGGGGCTGCGGCATCTCCAGATATTCTGCCTAAACGGTGAACAGGTATGGTCGCCGTCTGTCAGACGGGCTTTTCCGCAGCTCGTTTCTTTGACTGAGCTGCAGTCCTCGGTCAAGTAGAGACGAGACTGGGTGACTGGCATCTGGAATGTTGCCAGCCACTCACTGCCCTCTACCAGGCGCGCAATGCGGTTAGTGGAACTTCCACTCTCGAGTTCTATAGCGGTTTAGTGGTGGGAAGTGCGACGACGCACTCGGAGAGGCTCTGGGAGTCGACGAAGTCGAACAAACCAGTCTGTACCGGAGGATTTCGAGCCGGGGACGAAGGATAATTTCCAAAAATCCCTCGCTTGGCAGTGCTACGGGGGGCACTGCCGCTTCGAGATAAACTCTACAGGCACGGAAGTGCTGTCAGACGGACCTGCCTGAGATGCGCGCAGAGCGACGAAACCATTCTGCACGCACTCGTCCAGTGTCCGTGCATTACTGACTTGTGGAATTATGTTGAACAGCTGTTGTCACGTGTAGAACGGATCCAGCTGTCGGCCGAGTCCATAGCGAAGATCGACCCGCCGCCTTCTTTTGGTCAGGAATGGCAGGCCATTTTCCTCTGCCTGGTGGCAGTAGCGAAAGAGGTTGTATGGTGGACGAGGTTGAAAGGAATGAAGACAGACACTTTTCTCTTCGCCCAATCCCTCATCAACTTTTTCAAGTTTCACTTGGAAAGGAAGGTAAGGGTGGATAGAGAAGTGCTGCCGCTCAGTACATTTGCTTAATGGTGGGTGAATGTTGTGTGAGTGGGCCTACTCTGGTCATGCGGCTGAAGGTAGGTAAATTTGAGGAGGAGAGGTGTGCCCTTCCAGGGTGCTCTCGAAGCGACGGGTCGGTCAGGATTGGTGGGGTACCTGAGCGAACCCTGGGTGGTCATCCCCTCTATTGGGGAATTTTTTTCTTGTTGTAATTTTCTTGTTACTTTGTTATTGTTATTCATATTGTTTACTCGATTTTTCTGTAAAACCCCACTGTCCCAGTCTTTTGTATTGTCCCCTACATATCGGCCCTTGTGGCCAATAAATGAAATCGCTATTATTATCATTACTACTACTACTACTACTACTACTACAACTACAACTACTACTTCTACTACTACTACTACTACTAACTTTGGTTACATTCTTACTGACATTAATGCTTTCTAGCATAGTTACGTCCCTTTACGATCTGAGTTCAAATCCCGCCGAGGTTGACTTTGCCTTTCATCCTTACGGGGTCGATAAAATAAAGTACCAGTAATGCACTGGTTTTTGCTTGCCTTGTGCCTAAAGTAGAAACAATTAATCATTTTAAATCTTTTTTTATTGATATTGTTTTTGACTATCACCAGCTTTATTTTTCTTATTGCTACCATTGGAATTTTCGTAATATTATTCTCATTATAATATTATGACTATTAATACAGTTGTTTTTGTCATTGCTGCTGCCGGATGCTAATACCCTTACTGTTGTTATCGCTGTCATGTAATCCGAAAAGCGAAAACAGTTTTGATGATTTGCAATTTACGACCACTGCAAAAGCAAAACTATGAAAGGAATATAAGATAGAAAGACATATTTTACTAACGATATATATATATATATATATATATATATGTGTGTTCTTCTGTGTGTGTCTGTTTGTGTCTATATGTGTGTCTGTGCGAGTGTACGTGTATTTAAAGGCGTGTATGCGAGTGTATGTATCGAGCGTGCAGTATTCTTTAAACAAAAATAATACCGTATAAATAATATATTTTCTCAGAAATTTCGTATGGATACTATATTTCCCCAGAAATTTTCGAACGTATCGTCGTATGTCAGCAACATAAATATTGATATTTTGTGTATACTTTAAAATATGTAGAGCATATATTTCGTGTGCAATTAAATTTGAAACATTAATGTCAACCTCAGTTTTTTTTATCGATTTTTATTTCAAAATGTTCCGTTGGATCACGCCTGTCGAAAGAAATAGCAAAGTAAAATAAACGATTGGCAATTTGTTTCACGGTTTTTTCCCCACTGAATGCCAAATGCAAGGCATGTCATTGAAGATTGGATTTTCAAAATACACAAACCCGGATCAGATACACCAACGTATTTCAGTTTATCGCTGATTTATTTATCCATTCTGAATATAATTAACTGAATATTGTAATCAAAGGGATTCTACGTCTGAAATTATCGTAGGTCTTTATCTAACGCTGCCCATCCCTCACCTATTTTGAAACAGATGTTGACGTAAAATTCTTGTCGGGAGGTGGAAATATTTTGGGATGTCCGGGTGCTTCCTCTTTGCACCGACCACCTCGATCTCCTCCGCAAGATCGGAACGTCAACAGCCCGACTGAGGAAGGAGCCCCACGATGTGTGGTGGCTGTTGCAGTAGGTGTCGCTGGCCCTTGTCCAAAGAAATGCTTTAGTGGTCTTGTGCGCTGGGCGCAGCCGCAACACCTCAGTGCCTTAGTTCCAGAGCAAGCCCCCCCCCCCCCCCCCTGGCTTACCTCTCCCATTCTTCTGTGACCCCAGATTCCTTGCCCTTCCTTTATTTCCCGTTTTTAGATACCTGTAGTGTTGTTGTTATTTGAAATAGATTTATTTCTAAAATATTTTAACTAATAATTGTTTCTACTTTAGGCACAAGGCCAGCAATTACCCAGTGCATTACTGGTACTTTATTTTATCGACCCCGTAAGGATGAAAGGCAAAGTCAACCTCGGCGGGATTTGAACTCAGATCGTAAAGGGACGTAACTATGCTGGAAAGCATGGCGTCCGACCCTCTACCGATACTGCTAATCCACCGCATATTTTAACTAATAATAGTTAGAGTTAAGTTTCGAATTTGAAAGTATTTTGAATCTATCTGGATTTCTTTAAGTAAATTCTATCAATAAATTGTTATTCATTCAGATTAAACACTATCAGAACAACATAAATGAAGTTTCTTTAGTCTCTTGTACTAATAATAGTCTTCGAAAGTATATATCGTCGTGAATAAGTCGTTTGGGAGAAACTTTGTATTTTTGTGGCAGCATTTAAGAGACGGTATAGTATTATATATTTCAATGGAAGTATGATCAGTTTAAGTGAGATAATATAGTTTCAAACGTTTAACTATATTTTTAATAAGATTACATTTTCAAGCATTTACCAACAAATGATATGACATTAAGATTCTTAAAACAAATATCTAATTTTGTTTTTGCTACTTCTCTTCTTCCATTAGACGTTCTTAGTGCAGTATTGTTTATAATTGGCGCCCGCTTTTCTTCCTAGAATGGAAACTTAAAGAGAATTAAAATAGAGACATTGCACTTATTAATCTCACTAGTTTCAGAAATAGTGCGATGTTACGACAAACTACTCATTAAATATATTAAATATATATATTAGATAAATTTATTGGTTTTTTTTCGTGATGGTTAGTAGATTATCTATGGAATTGTGATAGTTTATTTGCTCTATTTTCAACCTTTGTCGACAATCACAAAAACGCGTGTGAAGCCAATAATTACAATATCACAAGAGATCCAGTGCTATGCTGGACAATCAGGTTGATACAGAGCTTAGGATCTATATATGACGGATGTAGCCAAAGCATTAGTGAGTATTTCTTATAAATCTGGAAATTAGTTATCTGTATAGTTCGAATCATGGATCATAAGTTTGTGTTAAGTGTCATTGTTATTATATTCCCTGAGCACGTTTTTCCATCGGCTGAATCACTGGTTGTGTGACTTGCTAACAACAAGTGTAACGTGAGAATGTATTCATACAGTCGTTGCTGTTATTCTTAATCGATGCTCATCCAAATTTCCAATCAATCATTTTACACCGGTGACTGCATCATCCAGCGTGTCCTCCTATATGGCAGAATGTAATTTGAGAAAAGTGTCCCTGCTAGTTCTAGCGGTGTGAGCGGCAGCATAGTGCTTCGGTTGCTGTTTATGGATGTGTGGCACACTAACACAAAACTTTCCAGAACTTTACAAATTGCGTACGAAATGATACCTCTTGATTTCGAAATTCGTATCCAAGTTTTCTGCAAATTTTCGACCATTCCAGCTGCCATGATTGTTACGTCTCTACCGGAATTTAATTTCCTGTTATTCACCTTCATTAATTTATTTCCATTAAATACATTAATTACACTGTTACGTTTTATGCTAAATAATTAATATTTTAAAATTAATTTTATAATTCTGTTGAGCAATTTCAACCATGGGTATCGGTATGTGGGGTCGATTGGTAGTATCGGTAGAGGGTCGGACGCCATGCTTTCCAGCATAGTTACGCCCCTTTACGATCTGAGTTCAAATCCCGCCGAGGTTCACTTTGCCTTTCATCCTTACGGGGTCGATAAAATAAAGTACCAGTAATGCACTGGGTAATTGCTGTCCTTGTGCCTAAAATAGAAACAATTATTAAGGCAATATATTCAAGTTGTCCTAATGCCCATTTACAAATATCTATAATGTTTTATTTCAAATGTACCCGTCGTTTTGTTTAATCCGGCGGTGGATTGGCAGTATCGGTAATGGGTTGGACGCCATGCTTTCCAGCATAGTTACGTCCCTTTACGATCTGAGTTCAAATCCCGCCGAGGTTGACTTTGCCTTTCATCCTTACGGGGTCGATAAAATAGAGCAGATATTTGATCAAAAGCAACGGCATCGTAATAATGCTACATTTGTTAAGATGTTCTGTTTAGGTTTGCGTAAATTAATGTTAACGACTTTCAAATTGTGTACAATGGTATATGGGGGAGGGGGGATTCATATTTAGGTTTCACGCTTTTTGTAATCATGTGAATATTTTCCTTATGCACAAACAAATGCCACTGACAATGTAAGATAAATACGAAGACAAAGCAAGCAATAGCAGCAACAACCTCAGCCACATCACCATTTGTAGAAACATAGGCTGTGTAAAGAAGCAAGTTACCAAACAGTGCAATGCAGAAATTATTTGATCACAAACTTGAAAATACGTATCATCAAAGGATGCCAGCGAGAAAGAAAGGTCCTACATCGAAAATAAAGTGTGAAGGTAAACGGCAGATAATATTGATATTTTCCTATATATATACATATCAGTTTTGTTGTATACGTTCATATATGGCATAGGATTCATAAAATATAAAAACACAATTCATCGGTGTCTGGCCCGCTTTTATGTATGCAAAATATATGTAATGCGATCATGTATCATATCTTATCTAGCCATCTATCTCAATATCGATCTATTTTTCTCTCTCTCTCTCTCTCTCTCTCTCTCTCCTTCACTATATATATATATATATATAGTAAAAAATTGAACGGGAACAAAACAGAGAGGCAGTACGAACAAAGGTTTCTTAGTTTCACGCTCTTGAGAGTGGGGTGAGGGTATATATATATACACATATGTATATATATATAGATATGTGTGTATGTGTATGTGTGTGTGCGTGTGTATGTTTGTGTGTTTATATGTGCGCGTGTGTGTGTGAGTGTGTATCTATGTATATATTACCAGGTAATTGACATATATATATATATACGGGGTGGGTGTAAGTGTCCATGTCTGTGTTTATCTTTTGTGTGATGTTATGTTCATATCTCTATACATTATAGCATATATAGAGTCTCTTCTGTGCAAAGTATAATGTGTATATGCCTGTGCTTGACTATATATACGTAGTTATATATGCAGTTACGTCTCTGCTTTCATATCCGTATGTTCATATATATTTGTGAGTGGAAGTATGTGATCACATAGGTCTGCTTATATATGTATGCGTCTTGTATTTTATCAACAAAACTCCACAAAGATTTCATTGCATTCAATTGCTGCTAAAGTTAAGATAGTAATAGCCCAATTTCAGAAAGATCAATTTCCGTTTAGGGCAGATTGATTTCCGCTCAATGAAAGCTTTCCCAATTTTAACACATTGGATATTAAGCGGTCAATCTTCCAAGTTTCAGCCATTATTTTTCTCTCATTACATTTGTAAGGTTTGAAATGTCTTTATTTAGAGTTGTATGAGTACGAATGTAGCCTACACATACGTTCTTTCCTCAATCTATTCTTTCTTGTTGTGGGTTTACTTGTGTATGTACGTGAGTGTATATCTATGTGCATGTATGTGTATTTGTGTTTTATGAACGTGTATGAATGAATATCCATGCAAATCGAATTTTGGTCTTTTGTCCTCTGTATTGATAGTCCATCGCCTATTTGCTGAATTTAATTGTTCCCCTGGGTTAAACACGAACCAACTGTAAATGTATGATTATTTAAGTAAGCACTTGAAAATAGCTGCTATCAACTTTAGTTTTTAACTTTTAAAATAGTTCGAAATTCGATTGTATGAGTGTAGACGATTGGTTTGTGGCTGGTTATGTTTACGTGCCCATATATAATGAAATATGAAATTAGGGTTTATTACAATGAAGTTCTCAACCCCATGGAAGTTAATATTTCGGATTAGACCCTTTCACCGAGAAATAACTAACTAATCCTCGTTAAAACACTGCTTAATATTGCTTAAACAAACAAGGAATAACAAAGAGAAAAGAAAAGGTTCTCATAATGCCCAGAACATATTTGCCCATAGATAGCTGATCAAAGTTTCCATGCAGATGTGATGAACGACAGGGTAATGTGTAAACAGCTTTCTCTTGGGCGAAACAAATCAAATCTCAAAATAAATGATGTTATATATATATTCTCTAGTATTTCGCAACGAGTACTCATTTGAAACGGTTCTCTTGTACTAAAAGGAAATTAAAAGGCTATATATATATATGTACAGTTATATGTGCTTGCATGTGTGTGTACATTTGCATATGCGTGCGTGTATATCTGTATGTGAGGGTAAGTGTGTATTATGAGTATCGTATTTGATACGCAAACGTTCGATGTCCCACACCATCCGTTGAACTCAAACTATATATTAGGTTCTATCTGTGTTTTTCTTGAAAATGTCAAGGAAACAGTAATATTTTAAACGTATATCCTTCACAGAACGCTGTTATAAACCGTCCTCCTCAACATCACGTCCAATATTTGCTACATTAACACTACTATATCGTTTTCATTGTAATGTGATTGCAGTCATTGACAACGTTTGATCCACGTGATATGGATGCATTCGTTTAGAGTGGATTCCAAGCAGATCATATCTACCCAATTTTGTTCACAATCATTAGGTGTTTGCGAAGCTATAATAGAAAGTGTTTCTTCAAATATAATCAAATGGGCTTGAACCCTGAATGATACACTGATCTCTCATGTACTAAATATCTCCAGGAACTGGAGATAGCATGGATGTTTAGAAACGTGTGGAAACTAATATTGTTCAATTATCGTCATTGAAATGGCATTCAGTGTATTAGTTATCAAATTCTTCACGAAGGATAACAGCTTGTCTTAACATTTAACCCTTCCTCAGAAAATAACATTGTTTCCATCGAAATTGAGTTTAATTTCAGTCGATTTAATGTAATAATGTAAAACTGTTATTACATCAGGTAAATAAATAGTTTCGTGTTTCATTTTTATGTATATATTTTAATATTTTCTGATCTCATTCTTTATATAAATGTATTGTCTACATATAATTGTTCATAGACCGAAATATACATCTCCTCCAATGATGAAGGTGCTGTTTGGGTTCACCTGTTAATCGATATTTCAATGTTGCAATATGTGATAGGAAGGTTGAGGGGGTTTGTAAAAATATATATTTTGTAATATGACAGGTGAATGACCCCTGAATATATATTGACAAAATTAAACATTTTCCAAATAACTTTTGACATTCATAAATTTTTCCACCCTGTTAATTTTCTCACACTGACACACACACACGTTTATGTATGTGTATGTAAATATATATATATATATATATATATATATATATATATATATATATATATATATATATATATATATATATATTTGTGAGTGTGTGTGTCTGTATCTGTGTGCTTGCGTGCGTGTGTATGTTTATATATGTGGGTGTGTCTTGTGTTGGGTTGTGTATGCAAAGAGTAGACGGATGCAGCAAAGCAAACAGCACAGTACAGTAAATAAATATATTAATTTGACACTTGATATAGCAAGCCTGTCAACCTCTAAAAAGCTTTAAAAGCCCAAACGGTGACTACCATGAACAAAAGATGATCCAAAACGGGGAGAAATTAGGCAAAATAAGGAGATTTTACATAATTGTTTCTACTTTAGGCACAAGGCCAGCAATTACCCAGTGCATTACTGGTACTTTATTTTATCGACCCCGTAAAGATGAAAGGCAAAGTCAAACTCGGCGGGATTTGAACTCAGATCGTAAATGGACGTAACTATGCTGGAAAGCATGGCGTCCAACCCTCTACCGATACTGCCAATCCACCATCGGAGATTTTACATAATGAAATCTATAACCATTTTCACAAGAGAAGATATATCTCACCATATGGATGGGAGATCTCACCACCGGAAGTGGAGGGTTGAGACATCTGATATAGTTGGAAAGGACTCTATATATTTCGGACACTTCTTCTTCATCAAAAGATATAATAAAAAAAAGCAATAGATAAAATAGAAAGATAGAGAGCAAGAAGTGGAATAAATGTTAAAATTAATTTGAGAAAAAATATATAAATATATAGATACATAGTCGCATACATACAAACAAATGTGCATGTACAGTTCAGGTATATATGTATATATATTTTCTCTTACGATGCAACACTGATTCTTTGTTGCCTTGTATATATATATATATATTTATATATATATATATGTATATATATATATATATATATATATATATATATATATATATATATATATATATATATATACAAGGCAACAAAGAATCAGTGTTGCATCGTAAGAGAAAATATATATACATATATACCTGAACTGTAGATGCACATTTATTTGTATGTATGCGACTATGTATCTATATATTTATATGTGTGTGTGTGTATGTATGTATATGCTGGCTGTTTCACAACTTCATATATGAAGAAAAATCTATATATGAATTAAATTTGTACACACACACACACGCACACGCACACGCACACGCACACGCGCACACGCACACGCACACGCACACACACGCACACATATATATGTATATATATATAATGAATATAATAAGACACATATTGGTGTCTATAGGATCCCTACATACTGTTTTATATGCTTCAACTAATGCCTCAACAGCCTTAAGTATTTAATCAAGCAGTGTTACTCTGGCAACATACACATGATGCTTGACTGCAACCTGCCGTCTTATAATCGGTCTACAAACTGTCTTCACAAGCATATCAAATCGTCATGACTCCTTTACATTTACAAGTATACCAAATGTCCACCAGATATCGTTCTACGTGATACCAGCTCTTAAATAACGTGCAAATGATGTGGAATTCTTAAGACATTAAATTATAGGCCGTTGATTCCGACGATCAAGTGGTACACTGAAATACAAGAAACATCGACATTAAACAATATACGAGGGGGAGCTGCGTACTTCCTGGTTCATGGTAAAAGTAAATGCAGGAGGATCAGTTAATTATGATTATATTCAACATATTCCCCCTCTAAGATAAACACACCTATTGCAGCGGTCCTTCAGGTTTTAAAAGCCCTGTAAAAATAACTCGGTACGCTGGGCCTCCATCCACGCCTCTGCACCAGCTTAAAACCAGGAACTTTTCAACAAACCCTCACACAGACACACACACACACACAAATATATATATATATTGGGACATATAATAAATAAATATATATATATATATATATATATATATATATATATATATATATATGTATAGAGTTTTGGGACATTTTTGGGACATTTTTGGGACATTTTTTGGACATTTTTATAAATATATATATATATATATATTTTTATTAAAATAACGGATTAAAGTTTAAGCAAAGAATCGCTGCTTTCACCCTTAACGGGATCTTCTGAAATATATATATATATATATAAGCATTTATTTTTTTATATATATATATATTTATATATATATATATATATATATATATATATATATATATATATATAATATAAGATCAAAAGATGGTTAAAGGAGTTCAATATATTTTATTATGCGCATTTCAAAAACAAACATCATCAAACAATAATATTTGTGTTTTCATCAGATAAAACAGGAGAACATGATATGAAGGCTAAAAAAACACTTGTTGATAGTGCAGTTTTAAATCAACATATACATATGTTGATTTAAAACTGCACTATCAACAAGTGTTTTTTTAGCCTTCATATCATGTTCTCCTGTTTTATCTGATGAAAACACAAATATTATTGTTTGATGATGTTTGTTTTTGAAATGCGCATAATAAAATATATTGAACTCCTTTAACCATCTTTTGATCTTATATTATGCATACTCCAGTCCCACAAACTGTAGAGTGCTTCTTATCCGATATCTGCATTGCTTTATTGTACTACAATAAAACTCACCTCCTACATTTATATATATATATATATATATATATATATATATAAGCATTTATTTTTTTTGGTAATTCAACAAATATATATATTTATAACAGATTGGAAGCACTCGACAATTTTCTGGAGTATAATATCCTTGATATATATATATATATATATATATATATTAGAATTGGAGCTCTGAAATAGCAATATATATATGGATGTATATATAATGTATTTTATATACATCCATTATATATACATCCATATATATATTGCTAATTCAGAGCTCCAATTCTAATTTTTACTTTCTGCCTGACCAACAAGCGCTCTGCATAATCTGCTCCTGATTATTTACTAGTATTCTATAAGAATATAACATCAGTGATCTCGGTAGACAGGTGGGAGTAGTTAGCCTTGATAAGCTTCAACAAAAGCGAAACAAGGCTTTGTCGGCTTATCTCCCCTGTTTGCTGAGATCAAAGTAAGTGAATTTGTCACTACTCTAAAAAACAATAGCTTACGGTCTTCAAAATGCTTTTAATTAAGCATAAAGTGTATTGCAAAATACATTATATATACATATATATATATATTTCAGAAGATCCCGTTAAGGGTGAAAGCAGCGATTCTTTGCTAAAACTTTAATCCGTTATTTTAATTTAAAAAAAATATATATATATATATTTATAAAAATGTCCCAAGACCCTATATATATACATATATATATATATATATATATATATATATATATATATATATATATATATATATATATATATATATATTTATTTATTTATTTATTTATGTCCCAAGGCTCTGATACAATCAACACCATAAACACAGAGCTGACTAACTGCCTGATGAAGTCATAGCCACTCAATGGCTATCATCGAAATATATATAGCAGTAAATAAAGTATTATGAGTTCATGCAATTGACTTATGTTTCGTCACTATATATATATATATATATATATATATATATATATATATATATATATATATATATATATATATATATTTATGTATATATACATATATACATGTATATATATATATACACAACGGCGACGAATTAGTTTTGCGAGGTTTTTGATATGAAATCGTGTGTCGAAACAAATATTGTTATACTTGGCGAGGGTCATATTTGTGTGATAATATTGATTGCCAGAATTAATAACAGAACACATTCACTGTTTAGTTTGTTTTCGATTATGTGTCTTTTATATCCGTTAATTTATTTTATTCGGACCTCAATGTGCCATTTACTGACCAACGGTCAAACATACAGATACAATATAGACACAAACACATATATATAGTCTATCAAAGTTCTTTCGTTGCACATCTGCAACATCGTCAGTGGTGCTATTATGTTTCCTCCCGTTGTATTGTATGCTTACACCATCTTTATTTAGTCTGTTTATTTATTTATTTATTTGTTTATTTGTTTGTCTTCTCTGCGCATGCGTTTGCGTGTGTGTATAGTGTTTTGTTTGATGTGTGTTCTTGTTTGGGTGACTGTGTATTGGTTAATGTGTGTGTTTAAATGTGTTTGTGGTTATTGTGTTCGTGTATTTATTTATTTATTTATTTATTTATTCTTCTCTTAGGTCAGTGTTGTTTGTTTGGGTGTTGTTATTCCATTCCTTTTTTTCTGTTTAGCCTTGGCCTTCTAAGTTCTATTTCGCTGGCCTCTCTGATTTGCCTATCTGCTAGGTCATTTCTATGTTTAGATATTATTCTAACTTCTATGTTGTATATGTTACCGTTGTGTTGTTGTCTGGCATGTTCGTATAGTACTGAACCGTTTGTTCGTCATTTTAGTTCCACCCAGTGTTGGTCTATCTTTTCACCTATACTACGAGCTGTCTCCTCTATGTATGTTGTTGTCATGTTTATGCAAGTACCCTCTGTACATCTTATGCTATAGACTACGTTTCTAGTTTTACAGTTTGTCCGGCGGTTTACTCTACATATGATACATTTCCTATTAGTACAGTGGATTTCCTTAAAAGGGTAGGTTTTGCTGATCAGGGATTGTATGGTGGTTCCTGGCTTTCCTACCACCTTAATCTTTAAGTGGGTCTTTCCCAGGGCCTTCTACACTGGTTAGCCAATTTCCCTCCAGGGATGGCGTCCGCAAACATGACACTCTGGTATCTCTGGTTGTCGTACCATGAGGTGGCTTTCCCTATCTTATGTCTAGTCCTATCTAAGCTATTCCATGATTTGCTCCAGTATAATAGGCAAATTCCTTTCATGTCCAGTACTATGAGAGTCTTATACTTCTCCGTGCCTCCTTCGTATACTCTGATTATGTCTCTTTGGTTGTAGCCAGAGAACTGCATGCGGTTGATGAAGTGTTGGATATGTCTTTCCATTTCTGTTGCGTTGCACATGCGGGACCCGTTCTTCATCACTCGTACGAAGTCTGCGATCAGAATATTAAACTTAGCACTACTGGACATTGCTGAGTTTTTGAGTATCAGGTATTTCGAGGCCATGGGTTTAGCATAGTGAGAGGTAGAGAATTTGGGCTCTCTCGTCTATAGTGTTAATCCAGAGTTCCGTGTCTAATACAGGTAGTCTGTTGTTAGGGTGTTTGGAAGGGTAGTTGATAGTTACAGTTATACTCTGGTGTATATATATATATATATATATATAAGTACATATATACATATATTTGCTGGACCGGCAACCGCGCTGTTTAATCACCTCTTAAATATTAATGGAATTCTATAAGAATCCAGCTTCTATAACTCTTGGCAGAAGCAAAGGAGTGTGTGGCCCTCATAAACGCCAACGAGAGGGAAACAGAACTGTCGATGACTCTGCATTGCTTTTGCCGAGAACAAGTGAGTGACTACTTAAAACTTATCGCGAATGGTCTTCAAAATGTTTTCAATCTAACATACTATATATTGCCTATTACACTATACATACATGCATGTGTACATCGATATTTCAGAGCACCGATTCTAATACACCCACACACATACGCACGCACACACAGGAACATCCCCCCCCCCACATACACACACACGCACACACACACACACACACGCACACACACACACACACACACACACACACACACACACACACACACACACACACACGCGCACACACACACACACACACACACACACACACACACACACACACACACACACACACACACACACACACACACACACACACACACACACACACGCACATATATATATATATATATATATATATATATATATATATTATAAAAGAGAAAACACAGGTAAGCATTAAGAGAAGGATATTATCCAGGTATTTACGACCGTTTCATTGGTAATTGCTATACTGCAAATAGCAGCCACTCAAATATAATTGTTGTTCACTGGTTCTTCACTGGTTTACCAATTCACAGTGGAATCAGACAACCAGAAATGGTATTACATCGGAGCAACTGGGAATACATTTAAAGCCCGTTGGTATACACACCGTTACGCAATGAAACATTCCCAGCATCGTTATGTAACTACCCTTGCAAACAAGACCTGGCAACCGAGGGAAAGTACCATCAATACACGCTGAAGTGGTAAAAATTATCGAACGCGCCTCCATATCGGAGTGGTATGTGCTGTCGATTATGCGACCTTGAGCTGTTCCACATCTTGAGTTCGAAGAATAAGTTACTCAACAATAAAATCGAAAGATCAATTTATTGTAACCATAGCCTTAAAGAGAAGTTTTCGCAATACAA
>OZ024746.1:57792720-57797720 GCA_964016885.1 Eledone cirrhosa
TTAAAGGAGGTGGAAGTGGAGCCAAAATAGGTTAAGGAATTGGTGTCAGTTATAACTTTACATTCATAGATTAAGTTTTTTTCAAGACAATGGTTGTTGAGAGGACATTTATTTTTAACAGGGCAATTACAATTGCGATTAGAGAAATTAACAGAGTTATTAACAAGTGACCTAATGTTATCTATAGAAGGAATTGGATTGGAGAAGTTATTTACGATAGGAATAATAGTTTCTCGATTTAGATTGGGATTAAGAACATTTAACGAAGTTGCGTTTGACGTTGTATTTGGGTTTGCAGAAATTAGCCTAGAGTTAATAATGACGTCGGGAGTACTATTACTATTATTATGATATTCAGCGTTGGAAGGAAGAGATTTAGTATTTAGTATTTTATTGTTGTGTTTAGAGATAATGTTGGAGATGTTGGAGGAGGTTGAATAGGAACATTTTATAGTGTGTTTGTTAAATATTTTAATATAGATATGTGAGGGACGGAAGCATTTATTTAAGGCACTAAAGAATAATTTAGGAATATTATTATTAATAGAGATGGAGAAAGGAGCTTTATACCAGATTATGTTTTTGTATCTAGGTCTTTTATGAAAGTTATTGGAATGATCATGATTAATTATTCTACTGTAAGATCTTCTAGAATTTGGTTCTTTACTATATTTGATTTCATCAGGATAATCGGCTTTAGAAAGCGCGTTATTATAGTAATTGGCGTTAGCATCAAATATGTTTTTATTAGATGATAGGTTGGATATTCTTTTTCCAATATTACTAACTATAGCATTCTTAATATTAGTGGGGTGGTTAGATTTAAAATGAACATAATTTAGATTCTCATTGTTTTTATAGGCCAGTGTCAAGATTAAGAGATACATCCAAGAAATGTACATCCAAGAAATGTTGTTATCAAATTCAATTTTTAAGTTATGTTGGTTAAAGAGATTACGTATATTGTTCTTAATAATATTAAGGTTAACTATGTTGCAATTTAAGATAGTAAAAAGTCCATCGTCATGATAAATTCCACCGCCAAGTTGAGGAGGTTTGCGATTCAAAGAGTTCAAAATAAAGATACCAATTAAATCTGTCAATTGGCATGAATCGGATGCTCCCATTGTGATGTCAAAGTTGTTAGAGGTATCAGCTCTGGTCCAATATTCATTGTTGAACTCTAGGATGGTTTTCGGTGCGGTGAGAATGATGTGAAGTTCATCTGTGGTGATGTCTAAATATTTGTAAGCGAAAGATAGAGCATTGTTGAGAAGTGAGGGCGAAATAGAAGAATAGTAGCTTGCAACATCAAATTGATTAAAACGCAAATGTCATCGCATGATGATATTTGTTTTTGAAATGCGCATAATAAAATACATGGAACTCTTTTAACCATCTTTTGATCTTATATATTATTTATACTCCAGTCCTGCAAACTGTAGAGTGCTACTTATCCGATATATGCATTGCTTATTGAACTACAATAAAACTCACCTCCTATATATATATATATACATATATATATATATATGAAAGACGTAAAATAAGAAAATTTTAAAAATTAAAAATTTACTTACTAAAATTTTCACTCTAACTAATTAGTTTCTGTAAAGGGATAAATATAGTTACGTAACATAACTATAGAGAATTCCTTACGTCATCAGGGAGTCTATTCTCATCTAAGTTTCCAGGCAATGCGCGGACACTAGGAACCCATATAAAAATAATAATTCAGTGGATGGAACAAAGCTAGCGGGGACTAAATTCCAAAGCACTGAAAAAATTTACTGCCTCCTTGGTCAGTGGCAGATTCTAAAGAATCAATCACGTGACACTGAGTTTAATCAGTGAGGAGTGGGGTGGTATTATGACAAGAGCCTACTACTAACATGAATGACAGCAGTAAATTTTGGCAAGTTTTACTCAACAAATAATTTGGAGAAAATATAGAGAATTAGTATATCTACCAACATATGTATACAGATGTATACCCATTCTAGCAAATATATATGTTATGTCTTAGTATATTTGTGGTTCTATGCAGGGGGATGCAGAACAATTATATGAAAGAGGTAAAATAAGAAACTTTTAAAAATTAAAAATTAACTTACTAAAATGTTCACTCCAACTAATTAGTTTCTGTAAGGGGATAATTATAGTTACGTAACATAACTATAGAGAATTTCTTACGTCATCAGGGAGTCTATTCTCAGCTAAGTCCCCAGGCAATGCGCGGACATTAGGAACCCATATATAAATAATAATTCAGTGGATGGAACAAAGCTAGCGGGGACTAAATTCCAAAGCACTGAAAAAAATCCACTGCCTCCTTGGGCAGTGGCAGATTCTAAAGAATCAATCACGTGACACTGAGGTTAATTAGTGAGGAGTGGGGTGGTCTATGACAAGACCCTACTACTACCATGAATCGCAGCAGTAAATTTTGGCAACTTTTACTCAACAAATAATTTGGAGATAAATATAGAGAATTAGTATATCTACCAACATATCTATACAGATGTATACACATGCTAGCAAATATATATGTTATGTCTTAGTACTTTGTGGTTCTATGCAGGGGGATGCAGAACAATTATATGAAAGACGTAAAATAAGAAAATTTTAAAAATTAAAATTAACTAGCATGGGTATACATCTGTATACATATGTTGGTAGATATACTAATTCTCTATATTTATCTCCAAATTATTTGTTGAGTAAAACTTGCCAAAATGTACTGCTGTCATTCGGGTTAGTAGTAGGCTCTTGTCATAATACCACCCCACTCCTCACTGATTAACCTCAGTGTCACGTGATTGATTCTTTAGAATCTGCCACTGACCAAGGAGGCAGTGAACTTTTTCAGTGCTTTGAAATTTAGTCCCCGCTAGCTTTGTTCCACCCACTGAATTATTATTTTTATATGGGTTCCTAGTGTCCGCGCATTGCCTGGGAACTTAGCTGAGAATGGAATCCCTGATGACGTAAGGAATTCTCTATAGTTATGTTAAGCAACTATATTTATCCCCTTACAGAAACTAATTAGTTGGAGTGAAAATTTTAGTAAGTTAATTTTTAATTTTTAAAATTTTCTTATTTTACGTCTTTCATATAATTGTTCTGTATCCCCCTGCATAGAACCACAAAGGTACTAAGACATAACATATATATTTGCTAGCATGGGTATACATCTGTATACATATGTTGGAAGATATACTAATTCTCTATATTTATCTCCAAATTATTTGTTGAGTAAAACTTGCCAAAATTTACTGCTGTGATTCATGGTAGTAGTAGGCTTTTGTCATAATACCACTCCACTCCCCACTGATTAACCTCAGTGTCACGTGATTGATTCTTTAGAATCTGCCACTGACCAAGGAGGCGGTGAATTTTTTCAGTGCTTTCGAATTTAGTACCCGCTCTGCTTTGTTCCATCCACTGAATTATTATTTTTATATGGGTTCCTAGTGTCCGCGCATTGCCTGGGAACTTAGCTGAGAATAGACTCCCTGGTGACGTAAGGAATTCTCTATAGTTATGTTACGTAACTATATTTAACCCCTTACAGAAACTAATTAGTTGGAGTGAAACTTTTAGTAAGTAAGTTAATTTTCAATTTTTAAAATTTTCTTATTTCAAGTCTTTCATATAATTGTTCTGCATCCCCCTGCATAGAACCACAAAGGTACTAAGACATAACATATATATTTGCTAGCATGGGTATACATCTGTATACATATGTTGGTAGATATACTAATTCTCTCTCTCTCTCTCTCTCTATATATATATATATATATATATATCCCTCTACGTACACATTGACTCCACGTTTTTTGGACACTTATCACTCATATACATAAACTTGATGTCTTCCACGAATGCTGTCTTGGCCCTGTCTCTTGATATGCACTTTCTGATAGAGTCCGAACTGTTGACAAGGTCCAACATTGGTGGGATTGAATCATTTCTGATGCAATCCCAAATAAAGATGGGCTGGTCATACGGATATCTGAGGACCGCACACCTAAGGTATTGTTGTAGAGGAAGTTGCTGGTTTAAATACTCAACAGGGATACAAGTTTAATGAGATGATGATGGAATCTGAAATAACACCCGTTTGGCTTAATAAAGACAAAAACAACCATGATCCCCAAGAATAAAGACAGAAGCAATCAGGTAAACTATAGACCATTAAGATGACCCCATACAAATTACTAGACCTTAATTTCAAAATTGTGATTGTAGTGTCTCCAGTAATTGAGTGGAACATTAGTGTTCCAACTCCGAAGGATAAATGTGATACTGGTAGAGTTGGATCTCAGAATCTAAAACGCCGAAACGAAAGCCGCAAAGAAATTACTCCGACATTTTGTGGATCCTACCTATCCAGCACATTTATGATAGTAGTAATAATAGTAGTATTAATAGTAAACCTGGATAATTAAACTGCACTTGAAAAAGCGAACTATTTAATATGCTGTTAGGTCTAATCTTCAATCAGAGCTGGCGAAAAGATGTGATGGTGTTCTGAGGTTATTTGCATCAGTTAATAGAAAAATAGATAATAAAATACACGCGATTTTCTAGGGAATTTGATAAGGATGCTACTGTTGATGTTGGTAAAGATGTTGCTAAAGGATTCAGCGTGTAAAAGGATAAGAGGAATTGAAAGATTTAACAAGAAAATCCTCTACCAATGGGGAAAAATATTCCTTCTTTTCATTGCTAATGTATTTGAGTTCTGACCAAAGCTTTTATGAACTAGAAACCAAACATAAACTGGTAGCGCCATTTTCTCCGATATTGAAGGCGTTGATTGCAATAAGTGACATATCATCTCTGTTTTTTTTTTTCATTCTTAAGCATACTTTCTTAAAATTTCAGTATTATTGAATGGTGTTTATTTTTTACATCTATGCTAAAAGTTGCTGGCACGTGTGTGTGGGTGATACATTTTTTTAAATCTCTAAATGTGTAGGTTTACTTCAGTGAAA
>OZ024746.1:57802720-57817720 GCA_964016885.1 Eledone cirrhosa
AAGCATTGATGTTATTTAGTAGCAATCGAAATCTCCCCCTTCCCCAATTGACACTTTATAATTAATACTACTGCACCAAATGACCAGCCCTGTCCACTGTCCAGTTGGTCAAGTAGAGATTAAAATTGGCACTCCCAAAATTCTTATTTAGATTTACTCATGGTATTCTCATTAAAAACCCATTATATACTTGTTTAGCAGTAACTATTTTACCATCTGTCATATACTATCCCCTCTGTTCCTTCCTCTTTTACTAATATAAATACTTCAATTTTTCTGATTTTATCCAGTTTATCTAAAATCTCTGAAGAAGTGACAACTGATTATACATTTGCTATCGAATACTTGCTAACATTATATGATTACGCAAGCAGCGATACATAGGTATTCGGTCTGTTACAGAAACATATGTCAATACCTAATAAATTCCTTTTTTAACAAAAGCACTTTCATTTTATATTCATCCTTTCTACATTTCTCCGGAATATAATTTATACTCGTTGAGCAAACCTGCACGTGCGCTGTTCATCTCTAACGTAACGATATATTATCACTACATTATTGATAACCTGAAATTTTATATATATATATATATATATATATATATATATATATATATATATATATATATATATATATATATATTTATATATATGTATATATATATATATATATATATATATATATATATATATATATATATATATATATATATATATATATATATATATATATATATATATATATATATGTGTATGTATGTATGGTGTCTGTATCCATGTATATATGAAAGAATGCTGACGAACTCAATGCATTAAGTAGGATTTATAATTGCATGCCAGAATATGAAGAAATAGTGGGTTGACATCATCGAGGGTGATGTCTCGGCTGTCGTCAGATTAATTGCCCCTTAACCGTTCTCCGGTTGAAACACCCCGAGCCACCTGAAGACCTTAGACACATACACCTACGTAACACTCAACCATTACATGTGGAGTCAGAGCAGGCCATAATATCTGGTCTGAGGTCGTTCTCTGCCACAAGCAGCAAGGATGACCATACAATTGAGCCCCACGAGGTGGAGTGGCTATTGCAGCCCCTCTTTCTCTCGTTCCTCTGGGGCAATGACTTTTCTTTCCCGTTGGCCGGGATCACGGTTATGTTGGTAATACTTCGTTTTTAAATAATGCAAAAATCATCGCACAGCATGATCCTGTTCTTAAGTTGTAGTGACTGTGAGATTTTTACATCGCTCTAAGGAAGTATTCCCACATGATAAAATTATCTTTAAATGTATTCATAATTATCAGTAGAGTTAACGCATATTTAAATGCCTTCTAAACATGCATAAGAATATTTGAGGTTATTCTCACAAATAATTTGGTTAACCATATGCTGTTGAAATCATGCAATACCACAGTAATTGTAGGCTGAATTTGATAACGTCGAAATATGTTGCAACGCTGAAGAGCCGTGTATTTTAACAGCAAAAACACATTGTCAATTAATAACTGTTTCTACTTTAGGCAAAAGGCCAGCAATTACCCAGTGTAACATTAATAAAACATCCACCTTGGTATATAACATGGACTAAATCCTCATTTGAAACGCCTTAATGATAGTATAAATGCTGGCAGTGTTTGCAGTATTAGTGTCAAAACGTTTACAGAGCGTAATATAATGTTTGATTAGATAGCAAATCTCTTGTCCAAGGAATTTCATAACAGTTCACAAAATACATTCGAATTAGTATGGTATGCCAGCTAATCCCAGTGAAATAACTGAATGTGGTAACATATTGGATCGTCAATGTAATGGGATTCGTGAAGCCTTCATGTACTTCAGATTAATTAAACTTAAATGCAAATGAAGAAGGGTGATACATTAATTTCTGATCAGGTATTCTATCTAAGGATATAATGCACTTAACCATCAATGACGAGTGTCTGTAGAACTGTTCAGCATATCGAACAACCACTTCAAATTTACAAATAATTTGCAAACTACTTAATAGTGATGTTATCAAAATTTTGCCACACAATGTTTTACTGTCTAAACCAACTCTCCTTGCAATATCATCTTAGATAAACCCATCAGTACTCCCAGTGACTATTAAGCATTAATTGAGCGATTGAAAAGGGAAAATATCACCAATGCATGATATAAAATATGTCTTCTTCGAGGTGAAGTAATTAATGCGTTGCTTATGGATTTATTGCCTTATTTTCCCATCTCCGAAGCATGACTTTTATTCTCACATTTCAAACATATGGCAACTTGATGGACAAACACCGAGAGCAAGATTTACATTTCCACCAAAAGTAATAATTGTTTCCACTTTTGGCACAAAGCCAGCAATTGACAGTAGATTACTGGTACTTTATTTTATCGACCCCGTAAGGATGAATGGTAAAGTTAACCTCGGCCGGATTTGAACTCAGATCATAATAGGGCGTAACTCTTTGCGGCAAAGTTACCAAAAGTAATAATGTGAAGAAGCTCGTCTTCTACGTTTCAATTTGTTGTCCTCTTATGTAACAGTCGTAACGTTCTAAGTTTTGTAATGTTCTAAGGACTACCATTGTTTTAAATATGTAAACGTTTCTGACGTAAGATATTTTTATTTGCAAAATCAATTGGACTTATAATACTTATGCATACTATTTCCGATACCCTAAATATTGTTTCACAATATAACATTTTCTTTGTATAGAGAATACTAACAGTACTTCCCTGGTGACACCAAAATACGTAAAGGCAACCTCATATGATTATTAGAATTTTCAGTAGGAATACATGAAGATTTAATCACTTCATTCTTTTGGAAAATAATCAACATTAAAATCTATTCCTTACCACCAGAGATGTCTACATCAATGGACCTGTTATTTTTATCCAAATAAATTTTTTCTAATTGCATCCCGCCCGTCCCCTCAATCTATCTTATTTCTCATTCTTTCTTCTGATGAAGGACTAGCGTCCGGAAAGTTAGAACCCACTCCTGCTATATCAAGCGTTAACCTAATATATCCCATCCATATACTGTACCGATTCAGTTGTTATTTCTGTTTACCTTTTACACACACACACTCACGCACACACACACACACATACACACACATACACACAAACACACATACACACACACACACATATATATATATATATATATATATATATATATATATATATATATATATATATATATAGTTGTTGTATGGTTGTAAATAATGCGTCAGTAGGCCGTATACCATTTGCGCACTCGATGCTCGTGCAGAGCAGAGTATATTATTATAGTTAATGCATCAAAACACGATTTATTAACATATTACATATGTTTCTCCGACGATCAACTCGAACCTAACTCTGCAGGTTTGATCTGTAATAGATGCTGCCTTGAGCTGATCGTAGGAGAAACATATGCAATATGTTAAAAAATTGTGTTTTGATGCATTACTGATTCCTCGTTATCCATTATATATATATATATATATATATATATATATATATATATATATATATATATATATATATATATATATATACAGAAATTGTAATTGCCACCTTCCAGAGACTTGTCCATTGAATAACGAATGTTTTCATTCAAACCTAGTGTACAGGTGCTCGGTTGAGTCGGACAACCAAACCTGGCACTACATAGTCAGCACTGCAAACACCTTCAACATTCGTTGGTACACGTATCGTTACGCAATAAACCACCCCAATACCGTTACGTAACGACCCTCGCCGACAAACAAAATTTGGCACTTAAAAGGGAGTAACCGACAATACAACCTTAAATGGACCAAACTCTCACATGCTCCTCCATACCGGAGTGGGATGAAAACGTGCCCGTTGTGTAATAATGAGCTCTTCCAGATCCTAAGCTCAGGCCACCAACTACTCAACAACAAAATTGAAAGGTCAATCTTTTGCCAGCATAAACTGAAAGCGAAATTCTCACACTTCAAACCTTCCTAGATCTTAACACTACTTGTCTACCCTAAATAACAATTCTACACTCCTAAAAATAGACTATATATGAAATTTAATACTTTCTTCCTTCATCTATCCTCTGGTAAAACTTTTGCCTGTCCACTACCAACTGCCACTTAAAATTCTATCTTCCTTATCTCTCCCTCATCACAGCTTTTAGCAGATTCCCTACCACCTGTTGAGTCACCTTAACGTACGTTGATAACTTTCCTCACAACGTGTTCTACCAAGCTTTGGAATATTCCTAATTACTGAATATATATATATATATATATATATATATATGTATTAGAAAGTGAGGTTCTTTTACAAAATAAAAAAAAAAACGAGGTGCCCTACAAAAGTAGAATTGAGATGAAGGGCTTGTGGTTTTGAAGGGCTTGAAAAAAAGACTCCAGTTGCATTTGTGATAACATCTTTTTTCCTTATATATATATATATGTTGCCTGCAACTCCACATCGAATACTACCATCACTTAATACTTGAGCATGAGCATCACAGACGTGGTTCTTTAGATATGCTATGGACTTCGCTATGGCTAGCAATGTCGTGAATCTAAAAAAAGGTCAGAATCAAGTGAGGGCTGTTCTTGAAGCTTTTTGCAAGTCAGGAATGGCTTTGTACGGGAGCAATCCCACTCTCTGCATTTACCCAAAACATCGAACTTGTCTACATCATTGGATGCAACGAAGTCTAAGGTTTTGTAGCCAAGTTACCTCGTAGTGAGATGTATTAATGAAGACTAGAAGACTCTCGCTCCCGAAACAAATACTATATTCGATTGTCGTGGATTCTCTTAAGTTCCTCGGCCCTTTGACGGTTTGTTGGTGAGATTGCTGGTGTAGTCGCTGAGGATGAGGACCCGAAAACGCACAGTTGTGCTGGAGGGTGGTTTTATGTATACATATATATATATATATATATATATATATATATATATATATATATATATATATATATATATATATATATATATATATATAAGTAGAAACAAGGGATTTGTAGTTGGTGGATGAGGTTTACTTATAAATAAGAAGAAAATAAGGAGGGAACGTTTTCCATCATCAGTTGTCTGCTGGGGATCATGGATATTTCTAAGCATTAAAGACACACACGCACGCACATACGCACACACACACACACACGCATATATATATATATATATATATATATATATAAGAATACAAAACGCCAGTTGATAGCGTGCGTTTTCCAGTCACCTCTCTATCTCTCTCTCTCTCTCTCGCTCTTTATATATATATATGTGTGTGTGTGTGTGTGTGTGTGTGTGTGTGTGTGTGTGTGTGTGTGTGTGTGTGCGCGCGCGCGCGCGCGTGTGTGTGTGTGTGTGTGTGTGTGTGTGTATGGACGAGCGTGCATGTGTGCATGTGTGTTCTTTGTGACTATTTATCGTTTAATATGATATCTGTATGTCAATGCATCTTATTCTGTTGATTTATGCATTTCTTGCTCTTCGGTTGTCATTATATCTTCCATATTATATACTGCAGAACGGTGTGTAATCTCATCCAGGCATCATATACGCCAACCTATGTCATTCAGCATCGTAAATATGAATACATGAATATATTCTGAGAATCACTGCATTACTTGGCATAATTTACATCCATTTTACTGTGGGAAACGTACTACGTGGTACTTTAATTGCTGAATTTTTGGTGATAGATACATAGACACACCCCCCCACACACACACACACACATATATATATATATATATATATATATATGATTAAATAGATAGATATTTATATATTTGTAAAACAAAATGTATATACATGTGTGTATATATATATGTGTATATATATATATATATATATATATATATATATACATATATAGGAAAATGTATGACCCCGACGGCAGAGCTCAATCCGTTTCCACGGCTATATTTGGACTCAGAAATAGCCGTCGAAACGGCATGAGCTCTCCCGTCGTGTTTAAACATAAACATGTTTCTATTACCCACTCCACTCCACTACCCTAAATATTGAGTACTCTGGTGCGTTATGGTCTATCTGATTCCTTACCACACATCCTTCGTTAAATATATATATATTATATATAGTGTTATAAACTAAAATAGTCTTTTACAATTAAATAGCTCAAAGAAAGGAATATTTCTGAGCCGTGTAATACATATAAATATATGATAGGGATAAACACTGATACAAGTATACATGTGTTCGCATTGCAAATGAGCAAGTTAACTAGATTGAAAAATACTAATTGTCGCGAAACAAATTTGAAATTTAAAATTTAAAATTTAAAATTTGTCTAGGTATCACGGCTATTGCCAATATAGGCTTGTTTTTATTGATTTATTATTTTAAATCGAGACAGGCAAACCGTATTATTTGAATTAGTATTTTTCAATCTAGCTAACTTGGTCATTTGCAATGCGAACACATGTATACTTGTATCAGTGTTTATCCCTATCATATATTCATTTGTATATATATATATATATATATTTATATATAAATTTATATTGCCGTGCATCTGACGTGAATGCATATACAAAAATAATAAAATATGCATACCTATATATACATATCTGTATGTCTGTCTATCCGACCGCGTATACAATGAATCATAATTTTGAGGAAGGTACAACACAAACGAGGGGAGTAGTTGGAGTAGAAATTGAATGGAAATAGTTCACTGTGTCACTAATCGTATAAAGCAAATACATTGCATATGTAAGTATATGAAAATATGAAATATAGAATATAGGATATGAACTATAATTAGGGTACATTCACAATTTCTAGTTATTCAGAAGATGGTGGGACAAAATTATGGTCGCTTTATTGAATCACAAAACCAGTTAACTGTCCCTGAGTCAGACACGAGCTATAATTTACAAAGGAAAGTTAATTGAAAGCTACATTTGACTCCTATGCTGGTTTGAATGCGTTCCCACATAATTGAATCTAGAAGATTTTCTGTATGATTTAACGATATGAGCCTCAGACCTAGCGTAAAACACAACATTTTAATGGAAACTCGTACAGAAGTACACAAGCATAGCTTATTACGGTATTCGTACCAACTAGTTTATGACAGTGCGTCCTACAGTCTCCATACATGAATACGTGTCAACAAAACCGGAAACTCTCTTCATTAAATATTGAGTTTTACAGATGTTTAATTTAAAACTTTTAAGTGGAATTTCAGTCTACCATAACAACAAATTAATATATCATATCAATATCACAATAAAAACTAAAATAAATTCAGAATAAAATTGTCTAAAGGAAATGTGCAGCTTTGAATCATTCGCAATTGCAATAGATGGAAAAAGGCAATATTTCTCCTCGTGGAAAGAAGACGATACGTTTCGTGTTAAAATATTCGTATATGCCTTATGATATTCTGGATGAGCTCATTACAATTTGTTTCCAGCGACGTGCTTGAATACCCAACAAACACTTCTCAACTTTTGTATTCTCATCTACTACATAAATATATATTGCCATGTGTTCATGCATCCATGGATTAGATGAGGACAAATATGATTCGTGTAGACATTACGATTGGAATTCCAATTATTTTGCTTTAGATCTATACATCTTCTTTCCTTTGGTACTTAACTCCAGGCTGTATTGTAGTAGCATAGATTTAAACGCAGACAATACCCTCCGGTAACTGCCATGTTTTACATCTCATCGACACTATGAATGTTAAAGATCATCTTGGCGGAGTATGAAATCAAATTGCACAGAACCAGTATAAACAACGTGAAATAATGTAATCACCATGTTAATGATTCTGCCAAATCACCATGTTCATGTTATTATTCTGCCATGCTTTGCATTATAAAGTTACGGTCCTTTATGGTCTGAGTTCAAATCCCCTGCCGTTCATCATTATAAAGCACCAGTATCGCACTGTGGTCGATTTAATCGACTTTCCCCTCCCCCCAAAATTGATTGTACCTATATTAGAAATCATTATTCTGCTATGTCACAGGGCGGTAGATTGGCAGTATCGATAGAGCGTCGGAAAATATGCTTTATGGCATACGGTTACACCCATTTACGATATAAGTTCAAATCCCGCCGAGGGTAGGTTTGCATTTCGTCCTTACGGGGTCGATAAAATAAAGCACCAGTAATGAATTGGGGTCGATTTAATTGACATTCCCCTCCCCCAAATTGCTGGCCTTGTGCCTATAGTAGAAACAATTATTGTGCTGCGTCATGATTATTTCCTATGTCATCATTTCTCCGTTTTATTTCTCCATATTATGAGAAACTGGTAAGGAGTAGGGATCAAAACGTACGCGTGTGGCTGAAATCCATTTGGATTTGAAAGGTTCCTAGTTTTGTTGTGATGGTAGTTGTTGTGCTGGTTGTAAGTGTAATGATAGGTGTGGAGGTGATAGCATCAGCAGCAGCAGTGTCAGCATCGGTATTATAATCAGCAGAAGATGTAGTAGTAGTAGTAGTAGTCAGAAACCCCAGATTAAAACCTAACACCGAAGTCAATCTATGCAAAAATAATGCAATCGATTACATAAATTACATTGATTATCCAGTTTAAAAATCGATACCTTTAGGTTGATAATATAAAGACACTGTTTTGAGAGATAGCCAGTAAGATACAAAAAAAAAAGTAAGAATACAAGTCCCAAATGAATGATAACTACTACACGTAGACAACAACTGCTGTCACATAATAGAATATAACACTTAATTCTGTAGCAAAGTAATAGACCAAAGTATATAACAAGAGATTTACAAATACGTTGCTAGAAAAACTGAAGATACTAAACATATTAAAACTGTACAAACGCTATAACACAATATTATATGTATCAACTTTGGCGGTGGATTGGCAGTATCGGTAGAGGGTGGGACGCCATGATTTGATGCATAGCGTTAGGGCTCTTGCCATTTTGAGTTCAAATCCCGCCGAGGTTAACTTTGCCTTTCATCCTTACGGGGTCGATAAAATAAAGTACCAGTAATAGAGTGGTTTATTGCTGGCCTTGTGCCAAAATTAGAAACAATTATTACTTTTTGTGGGTACAGAATATGTAACAAATGAACAAATTAATAAAAGAATTGGCCATTGCAAATCTTTTCATAGAATATCATTACTAAATATATCATGGTAGATCGAAGCCAGAACCCTATGATTGCATGACACAACTTGTGTCACTAACTTAAAAATATCCATGGAACCTCTTTAAGGATTCCTCCTTCTGGAGGACCAGCTATACATGCATAGGTCTGAGTTATACATTTCATTTACATCAATTCTGATCAGCAAGGAGGGTTTATTTAACTAATAATTTATAAATGCGTTAGTTGTTTATAGTTACTTATATGTTAGAGTGCAATTGTATATAATAAGCGTCATAACGATGGAAATCATGTAGTAAAGGTAATATTATCCGGAACCTAGACACTTTAGTGTGTTGTGATCGTTAAACGTGAATTTTAGGTAGTTTTCAAAGCTGATAGTACATATAAAATATAGATATTTAAAAGGCTATATTTGAGCACATACAAAACAGTATTTTTGTGGTGTGTATTTGGCGGTGTAATTTAGTGTGATTATGCAAACGTATGTCATATATGCATAAGGGCGGCGAATTTGCAGAATCGTTAAAACGTCGGATAATAATGCATTATGTTTTTTTTCTTCTGGATCTAAGTTCTCCGAATTGAAATAATGCCGAGTTTAACTTTGCCTTTCATCCTTTCGAGGTCGATAAAAAAGTACCAGTCATGTTCTGGAGTGGATTCTTCCTCTATATCCCCTTCTCATTTCCTCTCTCTCACTTTATATATTTCTCTAGAAGAAATATGGTGTACTCACACACACACACACATATATATATGTATATATATATATGGAGGCATCTGAGCAGACAAAACAGTACAACGAAGAAATATATTAGTTTAACGCTTATTATAACAGAACCATTTTCTTTAAGTTTCGGGCCTTGTTCATTCATCAAAATATAGAATGAGAAATAACAGAATAAATACAAAGTGGAAGGGATAGGAAAATAAACGTATAAATACATATAAACATATACATACATATGTACACACACACACACACACACACACACACACACATACACACACACACACACACACACACACACACACACACACACACACACACACACACACACACACACACACACACACACACACATATATATATATATATATATATATATATAAAGGTGTGATAAGATACCAGGGGGACCATATCACACCAGAGTACTCGATACTTAGGGTAGTAGGGTGGGTAATAGAAAGCACGCCTATAAATTGACTGTACCCCTTGATAAGTTCAACTAGATTCCCGCCATTCTAATACTGGTGGCTAAGTTCGGATCTAGCTCTCGAAACGTTCGGAGCTCAGCCATCGGGGTCCTGACACTTTTCCTTTATATATATATATATATATATATATATATATATATATATATATATATATATATATATAAATATATATATATATATATATATATATATAAGTTAAAACAATGAAATTAAAAATATATATGTATATATATATATATATAAATATGTGTGTATATATATATATATATATATATATATATATATACACAAAGGGCAAAGTAGCTCTTAAGAGTCAATGGCCATGCAAAATCACCGGGAGAGATGACCCCTTAGCCTTTGTAAAGGCAGAATTCTAGGAGAAGGAAAACTCTGATATAACACCTGCAACCCTGATGGTATCCAATGATGTTGACTTGTTCTTTTTGGTAAATATCATCTTGGTTAAGAGAGTGGGACTGGCTTTGTGCAGTGCCTTTGCTCACTATAAAAGCTTCACGGCACAGGCATTGCTTTATATCTGGAGATCTCTCTGCACTTGTCGTCACATGGTACCACTGGCCCAGCACTATGTGTCAATAATTGTCACAAGTGTAGTGTTTGTACGAGAGTTTTCAAGTCGCTGGCTGGACTGAAAAGTCACACTCGTTCAGTGCATCGGTAGGGGTTCTCCTACATGGATATAAAGTAGTGGCCGTACTCGAAAACGAGTTGGCAGCCACCATATATATATATATATATATATATATATATATATATACATTTATTCCAATTCCATCCCGCCAGTCCTCTTAATCTATTTTATTTCTCATTCTTTCTTCTGATGAAGGACTAACGTCTGAAACGTTAAGACCCGCTTCCTTCTATATCAAGCGTTAACCTAATCTATACCATCTCTATACTGTACCGATTGTGTTGTTATTTCTGTTTACCTTTTACACACACACACACACACACACACACACACAAACACCCCCCCCCCACACACACACACCCCCACACCCCCCCCCCCACACACACACACACATATATATATATATATATATATATATATATATATAAATGTGTACTAGGATAATGGGCCGGCGTTGCACGGGATTTGCTCTAGCGTTCTTATATATTTGATATATATTTATTCTTATCGAGCCTTGTGAAATAAATACGTTTGTTTATATTTTGTTATTGCAAAAATATATGTTCCCTGCTTGACTGATAGGGTTATATATAGGTGCACCGTATCTAGCCATAATAGCGTTAAACATTATATAGGGGCTACCTCTGACCCGTTCAAAATTAGATTTCGAACACATCTTCACTCTTTCGCAAATAAGAAATTAAGACACTTCACTTCGCTCGTGAATTACATCACAGTATTAAAAGACTTAAACATCAGCTTCTCCACGCACTGGGAAATTGTCGGCCGGGCTGCACCGTACAACTTCAAGAGGAAGTGCGAGCTTTGCCTCATGCAGCTCTACCTCATCATAACGGCACCCCCACGAGCTCATCAACAGCACAGCTGAAACGACGATAAGCTGTACACACCGCTTAAAAATATCCTACTTCAGATGGAATACGAACGGGCAGCGAAACCGTAAACCGGGTTTCCCTGCGCCAAGCTTTAAGACCCCGGCGGGCAGGTGCTGCTAAAAACATCCGGAAACTAACCATGCATCCCAGTCCCTGCATGAATCGACCCAGGTGGGCAGGCGCAAAAAACAAACGTCTCGAAACAAACGTTGCATACCTGACCCTGTGCGTATCGGCAATGGTAAGGTAGTAACCACATGCTTGTATAGGATAACACATTTGTCCGGGAAAGACTGCCCTAACACCGACCAGAGTTATCTCCCTTGAGCTACTGCAAAATCAAACATATCTTTTTACGAAGAATGAACTCTGACGTGAACTTATGTCTAAAAACCCATTCCGGGTGTATGTAAGGAACGATTTTTAGTTATTATACACTTCAGAAGCCCATTTGGGCGAAACGTACGTAGGTGCTATTTTAAATATACATGTTTAACGGTGTGTTCTTCTGTACTTTACTTCTCCACGTATATATATATATATATAAATATATATATATATATATTAACATACCAGATTAAAGTTTAAGCAAAGAATCACTGCTTTCACCCTTAACGGGATCTTCTGAAATTAAAAAATCAATATGTGAACGCAGAAGAAAATATTTCGAAAAACGTTACACACTGTATATGTATATATATATATATGTATATATATATATAATACTATTTATAGTTATGTATATACTATAAACCACTATAAACAGGAAAGGTCAGTAATGTCCTATTAGCTTATTACCAGTAAGATAAATAGCTCAATGTACTCAATGTAAGAACATCGGGTGTTTTACAGAGGAAAATAAATTAGACAATTATCAATGTTGTGTTCAAATCATTTAATAGCTGACAATAGTGTCTTCCAAACTTTCGTTTGGAGTCATCGTAGCATTATCAATGTTTGTACATATAATTAACCTCCTATTGAACTGAACAATCATATAGATACATATATATTGATGCTGTGAGCAACAGTTTCATATTTACAGGGTGTACTAGATGCGATATATTTTATACGAGAATTGTACAATAATTCAAATTAAAATTAAAAGCACAGCGTGGAATACATGCAACAGATAATACAAGAGAATAGTCTAATAATTATAGAAGCATTGAGAAAGAAGCATTGAGAAAGAAAGAGTACAATAGCAGTAAATATGCAAGCGTGTAGAAAGTGCACATGCGTTAGTCATGTATATGAGAAGGAAATAAGCAAAGGTATTAGGCATATATAGATAAATAAATAAATATATACTGTATGAGAAGCAAATATGTTGATAGTGTTCGAATTTGTGTGTTTCCATTACATATGTTAAATTATATTTTAGTTAATGTTCATATTGAATGTTTTAAGTTAGTTACAGTAATGTATTGTAAATTGGTCTTATTGTATTCTTATTCATGGATTAGAGTTGTCAACAGGTAGTTTTTCCAACGGTTTAATTTCCGGAAGTGAGTTTGAGATCTAAGATTAAGGATAGCTAATGCGTAAAGGGAGGTAGCTATATAATTAAATTCAATTATTTAAATTATTTGCTCTAATACACATTATATTGTGATACAAGTGAATCTCTATTACATAATGTTATATATTTATACTTAATTTTAAATACAGTGTATTGTCCTATAATACATTAAAGGTCTCATTAGATTGATATCAATTCATTATTGGACAAGATATATGTTATGGAAAATTGTATAGTTGAGTACATGTCCAAATAGTTAGATCATTTGTGTAATAATATACATTATTGTGTTAAAAGTAAATCCCTTATATACATGCTATTAATTTAAATATTTAATTATAAATGTATATATAATTTATTATTACATATTACATGATAAGGCGGTGGATTGGCAGTATCGGTAGAGAATCGGATGCCATGCTTTGAAGCATATAGTTACCTCCCTGTATGATCTGAGTTCAAATCCCGCCGAGGTTAACTTTGCCTTTCATCCTTCCGGGGTCGATAACATGAAGTACCAGTAATGCACTGGATAATTGCTGGCCTTGTGCCAAAAGTAGAAGCAATTATTACATATTACATTAAATGTCGCTACATATTATATATCCATTACTGTATATAATATAATTAAGCTATAGTAGTTATATCAACAGGTGGTAACATTATGCTTAATTCTAATAGTTATTGTAGAGTTTAAGGTTAGATAATAAATGATAATAAATAGGAGTTGTGTAGAAGAAAGAGCTGATAATGCTGCGATGATAATGCTCAGATGATGCCAAACGAAAGTTTGGAAGAAACGATCGTCAGCTATTAAATGATTTGAACACAACTTTGATAATTGTCTAATTCATATATATATATATTCTTTTTTTTTCTAGGGCGGGTAAAATCCCCGAGAACCATGGACGAGTTCTCTCCAGCGGTCTCTCTCCCTCATTATCGCTGCCATGTCCTGCATTCTCCAACAGACCAGTGTCTGTCCTTAGGGCATCAACATACGTTAACCTTGGTTGTCCTCTTCCAGTGTGTCCAACACCAAAGCCCATGTCATTACACTTGATGGGATGACAGAGGTCTTTGTGATACTGACTGGAATGCTCCAGGGAGTTACATTGGCTCCCTACCTTTTTATCATCGTAGTGGACTATTGTATGCGCCATGCATTGGAGAAACACCAGGACTCTGGCTTTACCCTAGCACCGGCTCAGAGCAGGAGAGTTAGGGCGGAGAATATATCAGATGCTGAATTTGCCAACGACATAGTTTTGGTGACAATTACAGTGAAGGTGGCAGAGGATTTGATGCAGGAGGTTGAGACCGTGTCGATGGGTGTGGGGCTGAGAATGAATGGGACTAAAACAATATACATATATATATATATATATATATATATATATAAATATATATATATATATATATATATATATATATATATATATATACACTCTATATATATATATACACTATATACACACACAGATGCGACATCAGAATGTCGTAATGCAGACAGACGGACATTCCCTGTTTTAGATATATAGATATGTATATGCATATATATATATATATAAATTATCGTCGCAATAAAAAGCAAACTTG
>OZ024746.1:57820220-57845220 GCA_964016885.1 Eledone cirrhosa
ATCAGTGATCTTCCAACCTTCATTGGTATGTCATCCATATATATATATATTTATTAAAATAACAGATAAAAGTTTAAGCAAAAATCGCTGCTTTAACCCTTAACGGGATCTTCTGAAACTAAAAAAAATCAATCTGTGAACGCAGAAGTAAATATTTCGAAAAACGTTGCAACCGAAGGAAGACAGGAAGACGATACTTTTGTTCGTGGAAACATTCCCTGGCAACGAACGGGAAAAAAATCGAAGGTAATACGTTATTATTTGGAGCGAGAAAACAATTTCACGCCAAGACAAAACCACGTTTATGGTATAAATGAAGTCGTAGACTAAGGTGGACCATAACGCACAAGAGTAGTCAATACTTAGGGTAGTAGAGTGGATAATAGGCGGATGAGCTCTGGCCGTTTCGACATACCCGAACTCTATATCCGTTTCGGGTCTAGCTGTCGAAACGGCCGGAGCTCAGCCGATTCTTTTCCTATATATAGAGAGAGAGAGAAAAAGAGAGAAAGAGAGAGAAAGAGAGTGAGAGAGAGTACGAGAGAAAGAGAAAGAGAAAGAGTGCTACCTGAGTTTTGGGTTCATTAATGATGGTATAAACGACAGCTGCTAGGGAAATTATCACAGCAACCGTTCAGAAAGAGACCGGACAAAGGGTAAGTAACGCGACAAATTTTAGCAATCAATGTACAGGAGTGTACGGCACGATAAAGGTGTATATGAGTTAAATGAGTAAAGTAATGTAAGAGTAAGTGAGTAAAGTTCCATGCATATCGAAGATTGCAGGCAAAAACTTCACATTCAAGAAGAAATGTTTTCCAATTGGGTTTTGACATATTTTTTTTAGGAAGGTTGCCGGGTTTTATTCCCTTTCAGTGTGTGTCTTTGTGTGTGTGTGTGGGTGGGGTGTATGGGTGTGTGTGTAGGGGGGGGGTATGGGTGTGTGTGTGTATTTGAGGAGCTCCACTGTGTCAAGTGTTCAAATATAATATGAGGGTTTGCACATAAATAAAAATGGATATTGTAGAAGTTTTTATCTATATATGTGTCTTTTATATTTCATATTTTATTCTTGGTTATCTTAAACCCCTAAAAATAAAGTTTAGCTCTAGACATAATACAAAACCCCAATTCACATCTACACACCACAAGAGAAAAGAAAACATCACAGCCTTTCTAAAATCACTGCCACACTAAAAACTATTAATCATGATTGAAAAACTTTTCTCTTTTGTTCGTATTTTCAAGAGAACTTGTATGTCCAATTATATTTTTAGCTAATTTCAACTTAATACACATAAAATAGCTTGAAGTTTTGACAGAATAGCACCCCAATTTCAAAATTAAGCACTTTGTTGGGTTGATATTTCAAGACTGGAAATAAATGCCGTTCCCTAGTTTCAATATTTGACAATTCTCCAGACAAGTAACTCGCCACAGAAACTTCGTCCAGCTAACATGTCGCCATCAAACTACCAGGCATCTATAATTATCCGCTTATTCAATCAATCGTACAATATAACGATCACGAGCCAGTCAGATGAGGCAGCCAGCGTGTCATAAACATTTTTTGGTTATTCAACCATTCAACAACAACAGCCAGTCATCCTGCAAGCGGATGACGCCGTCCAGCCAGCTAGTAGCTGGACAATGAAGAAATGATATTGTAAAAAATGCCAGTGCGATATTTAAACGGCCCCAAAAACTCAGGTACCACTCCATCAGGCAATGAACTTGACTTTCCTACCAACCATCTATTTAGTCAGAGAACTACATCGTGAACCATTCATCTGGAAAACCAGCCGAAGAACGAAACCTTAACGTGGCCAACAGGCCAGAAATAAAAATCTTTCGGTCATTCAACCAGCCAGCCAACAAGCTATCCAGCACCGTCAGCCAACCGTTTTGCATTGTAAAACTGTTGTTTTGTGTTTATTGTTCCGTTTCTGGACACGAAGATAACAGAAATATTAAAACAGCGTCAAAAACGGCCATTTATATAGAAATCTCTATTGTGAAGAAATTTTCTTTTCAACTATAATAAATATTTAGTAAAAGTAGTTGGAATTTAATTCCTCCATTTATACCGCTTTGTTTTACTCTTTGATGTTTGGCTGGCACTTAAATGTGATTTTAACTGATAGAGATGTCTTTTAAGTAGGAACAATAACTCGTGTTGGTGATTTATGCGAATATATTTGAGTAAAGTCATTTATGAAAACTACTGCTTGTGTAGTGTGGACGTGCGTGTGTGTTTGATTCAAGTTATTGTTCTGGTTGTTCTTCAACAAACTTGTATAATATGAAGATAAAATTCCGCTTGCCATTGTGTTATAATACAGATATTTCGGCAGCCCTCATACAACGTCATAATAACGCTACAAGTCAATAGCAAATACGTGGTCGTTATTAAAGATATGTACACCTGATTGCATAAAAAATATATATTAGTATGCTAATCTATGTATGTCTATATGTATATATATATATATATATATATATATATATATGTATATATATATATATATATATATATATATATATATATATATATATATATATATATATATATATATACACATATTTTATATATATAGATATACGTATATATATACAGTATATATATATATTTATATATATATATATAAATATATATATATACGTATATTTATATATATATAAAATATGTATATATATTATATATATAAAATATGTATATATATATATATATATATATATATATATATATATATTATACATATAAAATATGTGTATATATATATATATAATATATATATACATACATATATATATTATACATATAAAATATGTATTATATATATATATACATAAATATATATATATGTATATATATATATATATATAATATATAATATATAAGATATATATATGAATATATGTATATATATATATATATATATATATATATATATATATATATATATATATATATATATATATATATATACATACATAAATTATGTGTATATATATATATATACAAAGTATGTATATCTATATATAAATTATGTGTATATATATATATATATATATATATATATATATATATATATATATACAAAGTATGTATATCTATATATATATATATATATATATATAGTGAGACATTGAAAAATAACATGGTCGGCTGTACAATAATGGGCTTTAATTCAAGTATTAACAATTGCTTCATTGATCAGGTGAGTCTAGAGGCCGCTAATCGCTCGAAGTTGCGTCACTTGATCTCCAATACACTGTTTCTAAAGTTTAAAGTATGTGATAAGCCAGTAGGCTCATTTGGCCGGTGCTTATCCCGGTTTCATGGCGTGAAGTGACTGAGAGCACAGGATTACCGCCTGGACAGGACGCCAGTCCATCGCAGGGTTAAATCTCCATCTATTGCTAGTACTGATTTTCAGCTGAGTACACAGGAGCAACGTGCAATTAAGTGTTTTTTCGAGAACACAACACGAAAACCCAGGAAGCGAGCCCACGACATTATGATAGTAAGTCCAACACCCTTACCACTGGGCCACGTGCCTCCACAATACAGTGTTTACCTCTGATCAAATCCTATAACGATAACATTTTATCCCATATATATATATATATATATATATATATATATATATATATATATATATATGTGTGTGTGTGAGTGTGTGTGTGGGTGTGTGTATGTGTCTGTGTGTGTGTGGGGGGGGGGCTGTTTGTCTGATTGTGTTAGTATCTGAGACTGTTATGCATGCCTGTGGTAGTGCATATGGTATCTGTGAGAATATGTATCTGTATTAGTGTGAAATATTGTATGAGTAATTTTGAGTGGTTAAATTTGTAAGACTGTAGTTGAATTATAACAATAACTAAGAACTAGACAGTAATAATTATAGATTCTCTAAGGAGTCTGGAAATTCATATAACGCAAAGAAGCACACAAACCACAAATGTACGCACACAATAGTCACACATACTAATTTATATATATATATATATATATATATATATATATATATATATATATATATATATATATATATATATATATATATATGTATATATATATACATCGAACAACCACTAACTTCGAAAAAGGTGGCCAACACAAATAATTGTATATACGATTATTCAATAATCAACTTCTATTGGAACACATACATACTTAAATACGTACACACGTAAATACGTGTATATTTCAATTTATATATATATGCATACATATATATTAATGTATATATGCATGTATGTATGTACATATATATCTATCTAAATCGTAAATTGAATTTCGACGCAGTTTTCTATAATGTATTGATTTCAATTGATTTAAATGACCAAACAATGCTTAGTGTTTTATTTATAATTCTCAGTCTAAATAAACCTTCATCAGCAAGTTTAAGATCTGTTTCGGTCAAAGTTTGAAAAAGTATAACCTTTGCTTAAACTAACTCTAAAGATTTTGAACAGATAATATATAATGATGTGTATTATTCATTTCACGAGTCTGCCTCGATTGAAGATTCTAAACATACTTTATATATATATATATATATATATATATAAATATTAAATATATACAAAAAGTTATGAAACTAAAGGAGCTGTGTGGTTACTAAAAACAAGGTTTAGGATAGTGGTTAGGACGGAACAGGAGGAGAAAGGAATATCCATCGTCAGCTGTAAATGTATCCCGAACCGATGTTTCGGCGCTGAATTACAGGACATCGGTGTATTTCGGATGCGCCCGGGGCCTTTTATTAATAAAAGGGACAGGTGGAAAAGGAGAGGGAAGGAGAGAAAAAAGGGAGAGAGAAAAGCAAACAGATGCGAAGGAGGAAGAAATGGGGGGGGGGGTGAGGAGAGAGGAAGAAGGGGAAAAATAGGAAAGGATTAGAAGAAAAATAAGTGTACAGATCCCATCGTGAGAAAACACAGGTGAAAGAAACATGCAAAAAAGTAACAGTGGAAAAATAGGGAAAAATAAGTTGTGGCCAACCTGGGAGAGTTTAGCCTGGTGGTCAGCTACGACTCAGAGCTGGTATAATATTGCTGCCTCTCGCATAGACAGGAGAAAGTGAGAGAGAGAGACATATATATATATATATATATATATATATATATATATATAACGAAGGAAAAGTGGTAAGGAACCAGGTGGACCATAACGCACCAAAGTACTCAATACTTAGGGTAGTAGAGTGGGTAATAGGAACAAGTAGGACCCCGACGGCCGATCTCAAGCCGTTTCAGCTAGTCCAGAATTAGCCGTCGAAACGGCTTGGGCTCAGCCGTCGGGATCCTACTCGTTCCTATATATATATATATATATATATTTAAATAACAGTTTAATGTTTAAGCAAAAAACCGCTGTTTTCATCCTAAAGGGTGAAAACAGCGATTTTTTGCTTTCACTTTAATCTGTTATTTTAATAAATATTTGCTCTAGGGTTCTTATATATTTGATATATATTTATCGTTATTGAGCCCTCTTTGGATTTTAGTCTTCACATTTAATATGATTACTATATATATATATTCGTACGCACCTATATGTACATGAATATAAATAGCTATTTATCAATCTCTCTATGTCTCTACGCGGACACACACATACACACACACACTCATATATATATATATATATATATATATATATATATATATATATGAGTGTGTGTGTATCTAGAGTGTGTGTGTATGTGTGTGTGCGCGTAGAGACATAGAGAGATTGATAAATAGCTATTTATATTCATGTACATATAGGTGCGTACGAATATATATATATATATATATATATATATATATATATATATGCATACATACATGGATAAATGTATACATGCTGATTTTTCTCCTGTATGAATTCATACTATTTAGCGGAGATTGCACCAACGTGTATAAATATATACACTATGTGATATATAGGCATAGTGACATTCCAGAAAATACGAATTGCCCTTTAAATTGAATAAAATGATAAACATTTTTAATCGATTTTCGGAACTTATTGGACCTTTATCATATGACATATACTATCATCAAATCAATCACAAGGTAATATGTAATTGATAGGTATTTGTACCCGTTCGCCTTTAGTATTATTCTGAAATGGACATACTAATTTGCATATAATTAGCGCTCTAATGGTAATTGATTAAGATAATTGGTAAGAAGTACGCTAATAGCGAAAGTGTATGACAAAGTTATATATAAATACAGAGTGTGTAACCGAGACTGCTCTAACGTGTATAATTAAATTCACATATCGAAAATGTATGCATGTAAACGTGTCTTGCGGAGGGTTTTATCAGAACCAATAGTCCCCAAATGATCATGTATGATATTCATGCGAAACCATATGAGCTTCGGAGGTTTGTCCAACTTGTAGCTCATCGCCTGCCCCAATCCCTAGCAGCTGGCCGGCTTCGTAGCAAAAGTCTGCCCATTAAATATTTTTCTTAGATATTCTATCAACGTATCCGTAGTGCTGAAATTGTGTTATCTAGATTCGGATGAAGAGCGACTCTCTGATCTCCGAAACGTTATTCTAAAGAACCTTCGGAATTACTCCATTTGTATTTACATTCGTATTATTCCGGTCATTACATAAGTTTTATTACCATAAGCACGGTTAGGCACGAACATCTAATCGAAATTAACGAGTATTGTTTTTACAAATTAACCTGATGAGCAAGTTCTGAAGCGGAAGCATTATTTCGGTGAATTGGCAGCATCGGTAGAGGATCGGATGTCATGATTTGCTGCATATAGTTACGTCCCTTTACGGTATGATCTCACCGAGGTTAACTTTGCCTTTCATTCTTACGGGATCGATAAAATAAAATACCAGTAGGCTACTGGCTAATTACTGCCTTGTGCCAAATGTAGAAACAATTATTTTAATGAATTGTAGTAGGTGAGACGCTCTGTTAAATATAACAGTGCTAGTAGACATGATGAATACCGTCTTGTTGATATTATTAATGAGGGTGCTGGGTTGGCTGCGTCGGTAGAGGATCGAACGCCATGGTTTGCAGAATATACTTATGTCCCTTTATGTCCTGAGTTCAAATCCCGCCGAGGTTAACTTTGCCTTCCATCCTTGCGGGGTCAATAAGATAAAGTACCAGTAATGCACAGGGATAATTGCTGGCCTTCTGCCTAAAAGTAGAAAGAATTATTGCATTGTTGTTCTAGCAAACTTTCTGAGTATAATTCAACCTACAGTCTTCCTGTTTTCAAATATCTATTGACATCAACTGACATACACGATTCTTACAATTGTTAAATGGCCACCTTTTTTATAAATGAAAAGAATTGTGTTAAATATCTAAGCAATCCAATCAATCACATTTTTTAGAGAGCAAAATAAGATGTTGCAAAGGAATTCTATTTGTTTTTTTAAGGCCAGCTAATGATGGTAACACTCTCTCAGGGCTAAACGGAGAGTAAACGAGAACGTCCGCAAATACTTGTTCATAAGACTATATGAGTGAATGTATTAATACCTAAATATTTAACAGATCGTTTCACACAATCCTGAAACAATGGAATTTTTCATCGTCATCGTCGTCATCGAATTCTTCTTCTTCTTCTTCTTCTTCTTCTTCTTCTTCTTCTTCTTCTTCTTATTATTATTATTATTATTATTATTATTATTATTATTATTATTATTATTATTATTATTATTATTATTATTATTATTATTATTCTTGGCAAAGTCGTGTGGTCTGAATACTCAAAAACGCCTTCCAACGGATCCTGTTAAAAGCAACCATTTCCAGTTGATCAGGTTGGATCCCAAAAGAAAAAGTCTGTTCACGTCAAATGCTAATGGCAATTGAGAGTCAACAAGTCAAAAGGACCCTCTAAGCCAACATATAGAGGAATGTGGAGGACGAATTCTACGAAATTTCCATGTGTTCCTCTTCTACCAGTGAAGCGAAACTTTCACCCAGGACAAGCATAGTAATACGGAAAGATATTCCATGAATAAATTCGAAACAAATTTCCATTTTTTACACTAATAACTCTAATAACAGAAATTACTGGATTGTGTGAATATAACACAGACACTTGGGTTGTATGTACAATGTTTATTTAACAAGTTTAGTTATGAAGAACAGAATAGTTGACATGTTAAGAGTAGATGAAATATGAAGTAAAGTTATTTGTTACCGTTTTGAAGTTAGCTCGCAAGAGACCATCTTAGGGTTGCCAGAGAGTAGAGACTCGGCGAAAGCGCCTGGCCGAAGGCCAGCAGCCGAAAGGGCAAATTAGAGAGAGATCGCTCTGAGTATCCCTTTTATAGGGTCTCAAGACGGAAGTGACAAAAAGGGTTCTGGCACTCCAACAGGAAGTAATTCCAGCTACTTTCTGTCTATAGAGCGTTAATCTATTGGTGATGTAATCGTCACAACAAGGGAGGCAACTCTTGCTACATTATCCCCCGCCAGATTTTTAAAACATAAAAATCGAATGAACCATGTATGAAGTAAGATGGCGAGCATGTTGTAACACCAAAGTCCAGGCATAAAAATTACGAAAGAAATGTTTGCAATAAAAGGAAAACAGCAAAATATATGCATGCAAAAATCAATGATAGGTATCAAGGTAGCCAACCGCTCTTGGCCAGAGAACGACTGGACATCTATCTATCCATCACTCAAAGATACAATGTAATCAAAGTAAAAGAAGAGGTCAAAGTTCAAATGTTCAAAATACAGTTCACAGGTGTGCAATCACATGACAGCAGGAAAGAAAGTGTGTTCCAGAGAATGTATGCAGGTGGTTTCTGGTCTGTGGTATAACGTGAAATTTAATAACCTTTTATAAAGCATGAATTACGTCCATGGTAACGAAACATTACCTCCACGATATAAAAGACAATAAACAACAATATATAAATAATCATTGAATTTGTTGGTACATTAATACAGAAAGTTTCTAAATAACAAACATGTCAGTTCATTGCATTCTACAACACGTGACTGTGTAGAGAAAACCCTAACGTTTTAATTATTTCACTATGTATATATATATATATACACATATATATATAAGTATATATACATATATATATATTTCGTTTCTGAATTTATTGGCAACATGACCCTCCCAAAGTATAACAACATATATATATACATATATATATATATATATATATATATATATATGTATATATATATGTATGTATATATATATCTATATCTATGTATGTATATATATATATGTGTGGGTGTGTTTGTGTATATATATATATATATATATATATATACATATGTATATGTGTGTATTTGTGTGCGTGTGTGTCTATGGTGCATGCATGTGTACCTCAGGCATATACGCGGGCATGTATGTGATTGTTAATGCATAATTACAACAAAAAAAATGACGGTGTACTCCCAATTGCAATTCTAATTACGCAAAAGCTTTCTAATCACAGGCCAATATACTTTGTAAGCATGTTCGACATTTTGCCTACAACGGTATATAAATCTGATTCTATTAGCAGCACTTGTCAGATTAAATCCTCGTTCTTTCAACCACTCTATCTGTCATTATAAAGCTTGTGATGGAAAGAGAGAGAGGAAGACAGAGATAGAGAGAGAAAGAGAAAGAGAGGCTGAGACAGAGTGAGAGAGACAGAGAGAGAGAGAGAGAGAGAGAGAGAGAGAGAGAGAGAGAGAGAGAGAGAGAGAGAGAGAGAGAAAAATTTGGTATGAAGTTCAGGTTTCATTAAGAGAACTTAATTCTTTATCACACTGCGAAAGATCAACCTTGACACGTGGACTCATTTAATGAACACTACAGACATCAACTCATTCTATATATATACTCAAACCCACTCAATTATGTCCTGATAATACACATATCTTGTCCTTCCAAGTATTGATATAAATGTCATGAATGATTTATATATTTTTACCGATTTTCCTATTTCTGTTCTCATTTTCTTTTATTTTCGAGTAGCTGTTCTTATTTTTGTTGTTGTAATACCATTTGCCAAAGGATCACAGATATTAATAGTTGTTTTTGTTTTAATACCATGTGCCAAAAGGATTGCGGTCATCTAATATATGTTTCACATCTAAATTAAATATTCACATTATTTTAATGAATTGAGGGTGTTGATTTGGCAGTATCGGTAGAGGGTCGGACGTCATGCTTTCCAACATAGAGTTAGGTCTCTTTACGGACTGGGTTCAAATCCTGCCGAGGTTAACTTTGCCTTTCATCCTTGCGCGTTCGGTAAAATAATGTAACAGTCACGCACCGGGGTCCATTTAATCGACTTCCCCCTCCCCCAAAATAGCCGGCCTTGTGCCTATATAAGATACCATTATTAATGAGGGCGGTGGATTGATAGTATCGGTAGAGAATCGGACGCCATGCTTTCTAAGATAGAGTTACGTCCATTTTGGGACTTAGTTCAAACCCGCCGAGGTTAACTTTGCCTTTCATCCTTACGAGATCGATAATATAAAGTACCAGTAATGTACTGGGATATTGTGGCATTGTGCCAAACGTAGAAACAATTATGTTAATGAATTGTAGTCCAGGGCTGCTCTGTCAAAGAGATGCTAGAAGAGATGATACATACCCCCTTGTTGATCTTATTAATGAAGTCGGTGGATTGGAAGTATCGGTAAAGGATCGGACGCCATGATTTGTAACATAGAGTTACGTGCCTTTACTACCTGAGTTCAAATCCCACCGAGGTTAACTTTGCCTTTCATCCTTACGGGGTCGATAAAATAAAGTACGAGTAACGTACTCGGATAATTACTGGCCTTGCGCCAAAAGTAGAAATAATTATTCACGAGATTAGTAAACAACTACAGGGAGCCACTTTTATCATAATGAATATACACAGGTTTTTCACTGGGTTAGTGGGACTGTTTGTAAGTGAAATAATTACAATTAGAGCTATTTTACTATATCTGAGGCAAAAAGATCTGAGTGCCAGAGCAGAGGATAAAGAAATTAATGATGTAGAAATCTCAGAAATTCTGAACGAATGTTTGACACAAAACTGGTACTGACGTTTCAAAGTGGGTGACAACAGGTTTGAACACAAAGAAAGGTCAGGGAGACCTTCTGTTTTGGAAGGATGTGGCCTTACTTGAAATAGTTGAATAACAACCAATCGTAAGCAGTCGTATATAGTCGGTAGAACTTGCTCCTTCAGAAAGCACCATCAATCGACACCTGCATAGGCTCATCCTTATGAACAGATACTGTCGAGAAGTTCCTTATAATCTGACCAATAACTAAACCCACTGTCTGTTAACAAATGTAAATAGTCCTGAGCTACGTTTTTGGTCTCGAATTATATAACTGGTTCAATTTTCGTATTTCTTATATGAGAAATCAGTGAATTCGTTCAGGTCAGGCTTTTGAACATGTTGTCAAACAAGGGCGGTTTGAACAGAAGGTCTTGTTGTGTGTTTGGTGGAATCTCGAGGGGGTGTTGTATTTCGAGCTTGTCCCTGATGTCTATGTTGTTCTGAACGCTAACCTTTATGTTCAACAACTGCAATGTTTTTTTGAAATCATACCATTGTTTAATCGAAGGTGCGCAATCTTACAACATGACAATGCACCAGTACACACTGCAATGTGACTAATTGCAAATATCAGGAACTTGGGAGGATGGCAGTGCTGTATGATCCTACCTAGAGTCCAAACTTACACCTCCAGAGTATGAGTTTTCCGAGTCATGGCTTGTTTCCTGCGCCGACGGACGTCCAATAACATGGATGAGGTTGAAGGCAGGGAGTTTTATACAACTTAACCAACCTAATGTTATAAGCGTGAAACTGGGTTTATGGCACTATGATGATAGCAGATAATAGAGTATGGTATGAGAAACATTGATTAATAAGCTCTTTTGGGGGGTTTAGTTTCACCGTACTAATATGGAAAGAATGAAACACGAAAAGTTGTTTCATTCAAACACATACATACACACATAAATAAGGATAACATTAAGAAAGATGCTGATGCTACATAAATCGTTTATTCATAATAATTATTCCAACGGTTCTCCCATACAATCCAAGGTGTAATTCATACATTTGTTGTTTTTATGAAACCATATCTTCAGATGAAATTTGATATGTCATGTGCCGCAGGCAGAAAATAACACGTCCTTCTGTTCGTGCGCCCGACATACTTATAAGTTCATAAAGGGGTCTTTCCCAGGCGTCGAGTTTTCATTTTCTGGAGTGAAGTGCTACCTATGTGTCGATTAGTGGATCTGGACTCATGTATCTTCCAAGGAATTAGGGTCGTAAATTACCAAAGAATAAGCCATCAAGTGTATTGTGTTGACCTGCACCATGCGTGGCTAGATTTCAACAGATTGTGGAAATAATAAATGGAACTCTGACATTCAAGACAACTGCAACATCAGCAACAAATACAACAACAACAATAACATCAACAACAACAACAACAGTAGCACTAGCAACAAAAAACAATACCGGCAGCAGCAGCAGCAACAACGACAACAACAACAACAACGCTTGTAATGAATCGGTCAAGACGACGGCAACAAAAAGTCTGGTAGTGTCGGCTGCTTTAAATAAATTCATGCAGTAATAATAATAATAATCGTTCCTACCCTTTAAGCAATAATCCCAGTGCATAACAATAATTAGCAACAGCAAGAGTAGTCAGTCGTAACTATATTGTTATTAATAATAACAACGGTAACAACAACGCCGAGACAAAAGGGGACTGATAGACTGTGGGTTCGAGGTGTTGGTAGCGAACATAGGAACAAACAATCTACATAGGATACAAATGCAGGTATACACACGGAGAACAAGGAACAAAGGGATATAAAACACGGACCATCATGTCCCGTAAATACGATCCAATACGTGCATAACAGCCTATCCATATATATATATATATATATACATATGATGATGTCACTTTCAGCTTGTGTCTGGAGTCTAAAAGACAACCACACCCAATATAGGTTGCGCTGGGAGATCCTAGCTGGGGCTGGATGGTGTAGCGGAGGTAAGGGACCATGTGGCCTCTGCGCCGCTGGGGCCCTGTAGACACTCTGCGCCAGAGACCACATCTTAAACACGGGGTCTGAGGCGGTTTCGGCTTGTAAACATAGATTGCGCAGGACTTTCCTGTATTGCAGCCCCACGTTGTACCCTAACGGATGGTGCGATCTATACGTGGATATTTTACGTCTTGATGTGGTAGCTAAGTATATGTTTTGTTTATACCATTACTTATTTGCATAGTTAAGTATATATTACCTGTATGTTTTGTGAAGGTACCTATATTTGATTGTGTATGTTGTGGCGTATAATTTTATATATTCTGGTACATATGGTTTGGTTATGTGTTACGGGAGTTTTGCGTCTGTGTGAGTGTGCGGGTTCGTACGTATGTAGAGTGTGTGTATATGTGTACTTCGTGTTTTGGTTGACTAACGTCTCCGAACATTTGTGTATTTACAGGTGGTATGTGTGTGCGCTTGTTATATACGCATTTATTTATTTATATACGTTTATTTAATTATTTATTTATTTGTGTACACGCATACACACACACACATATTTATATGTGCGTGGTTTTGTATACCTATGGTAAGTGTTTTCGCGTATGCTTGTGTATGTACGTATTTGTATGCGTGTATGTATTTATTTAATTTCTATTACTTCTGTATTGTATTTATTTACTTTGTTCTTGACTCTGAAGCGGAGATTCATTCGGTCTCCTTGTTAGGATTTTGGTCTGCGACTTCTGCTGTGCCATTTACGTGGTTTTGTCTTTGCGTGCAATTGTTCTCCACGCTCCACATATGGCGTATTATCTTTTTTTTTTTCATTCATTGCCGGAGAACGTCTCTGTGGGCCACCTAGGAGAACATTAGTCTACGGCCTCTTTTGTGCCATGAACGTGGTTCTGTCTTTGCGAGTAATTGTTTTTCACCGGCCCTATTAATGACGTATTATATTCGTTTTTTCCCGTTCTTTGCCAGGGAACGTTTCCACGAACCTACGTATCGTCTTCCTGTCTTCCTCCTGTTGCAACGTTTTTTGAAATATCCACTTCTGCGTTTACAGATTGACTTTGTTAGTTTCAGAAGATTCCGTTAAGGGTGAAACAGCAATTCTTTGCTTAAATTTTAATCTGTTATTTTAATAAATATTTTCTCTACGGTTCTTATATATTTGATATATATTTATCCTTATCGAGCCCTCTTTGGATTTTAGTCTTCAATTTTATTATTATTACTATATATATATATATGAAAGTAAGACACATATATTATAAGAATATAGGAGAAAGAACTATGATATAATATATTAGATGCTTATAGCCGAAGCAAAGATCCCACCTTCATTCGTTTAAGGAACTCAACTTCTCTCGCTAACTATATTACTCAATCAATGGAATCTAACACACGTTGCACAATGGAGTTTAATAGACTGGGGAGCCTCAATAATTAATGTAATTTACGTCTGATGGAGGCATAGGTGGATTTGGCAGTATCGCTAGAAGGTCGGACGCCATACTTTGCAGCAAAGAGTTACGGCCTTTATGGTCTGAGTTCAAATCCCGCCGAGGTTAACTTTGCCTTTCATCCTTACGGGGTCGATGAAATAAAGTACCAGTAATGCTCTGGAATAATTGCTGGCCTTGTGCCAAAAGTAGACACAATTATATTATATGCTCCGCACCCACACTAATTAACAGTAGAGCCGTAACAGTAATCAATTGCTCGCATAGACTTACCTATTTTTTCTGTAACAGAGTATATGATCCGACATGGCCAACTAAGTTGTTCGACCTAACATTCCTCCCTGAAAGATAAAGTATATACTCCGTTAGTTATTTACTATAAAACTAGTCAAAATATTTTAATTATTTTTTCTTCCTCATTTTAATGTATAATGTCCTATTCATCACAATTTTCTTATCCACAAAACCAAGCAATTATATGCAACTACAACACTAAACCATTGCAACTTATAATTGATGGCTTAATTTAAGTGTGTATGCATTAGTTAGCAATACACTAACTAAAATGTACTCTACTAATATCACTTAATTTTGGCAGGCCATAACTAAATTACAAATACACCTCAGTTATCTCCATTAGGATAATTATGCCCCTTTAACGCCACCATTTTGAAAAAAAGATTAAATTGATAATGGTCTGAATATGAATGCTGTGTGTTTTTATACCTCGAAGCATTTTTCTTAAAGAATAAATGCATAGTAAATGTGTATCCTTAACTGGCTGTCATACGAATTCGACTTTCCCGCCAGCAACATCTTTAAGGACAATAATCTTTCTCTGACAAGTCTTATAAGTGCATGCATATCTACTGTATAATATATACATACCTATATTTCTACGTGCGATATCATAACTTTGCTCGAAGACGTAACACCGTATAAAAATTAAATCTTGTTTTCAAATGTCTAGCTTTCTCCTCCATACATGTTTCATTATATATATATGTGTGTGTGCATGTATATATATATAATAGCACAGTTCTTGTCCACCAAAGCATTCAGTACCTTCTTTAACTGTGTTGCCCTCCTGATCACCTTCGGGAATCTACAAGTCATTTATATCGATATATGATGTATATTAAAATATGTTGATTGATTGATTAATTGCTGATATTTGAAAACAAGGAATTTTTAATGATTAAATTATTGGTATAATATCGCTAGCTCTATGCTGAAGCCTCCTGATGATACTTACATTCAGTCCAGCCACGTACAGTGCCGCGCTCTCTCCGTTTAGGCGTCACAACCTGGATAGTTTGCTAGATGAACGACAGATAATTCTCCTGCGCGTGTTATCTAATTATGAAAGGGGATATATAACGTGAAGAATATGTGGTTTGGTAACTAATTTGATAAGCCTAGGAAATGTTATTTGTTATTAACACTAAAAGCATTTAAGGTAGAATCTAAGCAAATTGAAAATCCATTCGAATAGATTTACAGAGAGTTTGTTTAAGCTTTACCAAGGATTCTTCATTTGCTATTCCGAGAATTAGCATATGAACAAAATCGCAAATCGAGCCATGGCATAATCACATAAGAACCATCTTCACCTATTAATGCATATATATAAAGGCCGAGTGCACAAATATAGCTCTTGGTATCGAAGCTGCAACTAACCAATGATTATCACTTTGTAAAACTAGAGTTTATAAAAATGTAAAATAGAAAGAAGCGAGCGACTATAAAGTCAGAAATAAGGAAATGCGGATGGAATGTGTATTTAAGTTCTGAATTTGTTTTTTGGTATAGTTCAGTTACTGTATTAATTCGTCATACAGACTCCTAGAGGTATATAACATTGCGTCTTTGTAGAATAATCGCTTATTTGTTCATATAGGATTAATTTACATTTTACATTTATTAATCAATTTGTACCTGGAGAACACTGTACAGCAACACATTGTATACTATAGCACCAGTCTCGATAAAAATAAGTTGAATACATTTTATAGAGAAATGTATTTAGAATAATATACATATATAAAGCCACGTGAGATTTTGTGATAACATATTTCTCTTGCAGCTCCATCTGTATTCAGTGTGCAAAACCATTTCACCTTTAGAATGTTTAGTGAAAAATAGAAATAAATAGTTAGTGAGTTGCCCTTAGGTTAAATGTACATTGTTCACTTAACTCTGAAGAGGTCAATATGTTAAGATAAATTCTAGCAATGAGAATATATACAAATATTTTTAAAACATTGCTATATCTACCGTTTCTATATTAGGCTAATTTCACACACACTTGAATACATTCGTTGTGAGATCGAATAGTGTATGAGTGTGAGTGAGAGTGTGCGTGACTGAGTAATAGTGTACATAATTAAATAATTCCCGTGTCCCATTGTGAATATATATCTCATTTTACATCCCTTTGGCCATCTCTCTCCATCTTACACATCAACCTCTCTTATTTCTTCCACGGCAACAAACATAGCGTTCAATCTATAAGGTATAACCCCCAAAATATACCTTACCATGCACCCTGCGTTCGTACAAAATGAAGGACACATAGGGTAATAAATTCAGGAATATAAATTTAAAATATTGGTTACTAAAATTTTTCTTTTTAGTTTTATTTATTGGTTCTTTGTGTTGTGTGAACTTCATTGTAATATTTCTGAGTTTTTAGTCCATAGTGTGTAAATGGGAGAATACCAAAATAGTCTGGTCAATATATATCAGTGTGAGTTCGAAGTTTACAACTTTTCCATATGGAACTAAGTTTAACAAATATTGACCATTAAATACTAATGAAGTTAAAGGAGCGACGTCGTAACATATGGCTTCTTGGCATATGAAACCTGATGGTGCATGTACTTTTCCAGGTTTGTACCCTGTTTATTTCCTGCGGGAATGTGCTGGACCGAGGAAATGAAAGTGAGAATGACTGTTCAGGGACAGCCGACCCCATTACTTTAGTGTTATTTTATTTATCGACCTCAAAGATCTGAAAGGCCAAGTTGGCAACAGCGGGATTCTTACGACACTGACAATTTGACGCCGTCAATAACATTAGACCTTCTTAATCAGGTTTATAAGCTATAATACATTTTATAATTATGATTACCTCGTCCGTGGATTTACATACTTTTGTTATTGGAAAGCCTTCTAACTTTATGATTTGTGTTATCTGTTTAATTCTAGGAGTTACATAATTCATGCACACACACACAGAGACACACAAACGCATATATATATATATATACATTATGAAGAGAGAAGAAACATTTAGATATAATTAGTAATAAAATGTATCATACCTAAACTGCTCCTAAATTCCTCGACTACGTAGTTTCGTGGCATGATACATTTTATTACTAATTATATCTAAATTTTATTACTAATTATATCTAAATGTTTCTTCTCTCTTCATAATGTATTTTTAACTCTGATACTGGTTCAGTCTAGTTCAACTGAATTGGTCTGTCCCGGTCATTCATTGAGCAACATCGGTGAAGTTGGCACCCTTAACTCATAGTTGGGTGCGGATGCATTCATGTATATATGTGTGTGTCCGCATGTATCTGTGTGTTTCTAAATATATTATATATATATATATATATAAACAAGAAATTAAAAGATGGTTAACAAAGTTCCATATATTTTATTATGCGCATTTATTTTAACTGGTGAGAACACAATTTTTGTCCCAGGATGAAGTTATTTTCGAAATGCGCATAATAAAATATATGGAACTTTTTTAACCATCTTTTAATTTCTTCTTTATATATACTCCAGTTCTACTAACTGTTGAGTGCTACTTATCTGATATATGCATAGTTTTATTGTTCTACAATATTACTCACCTCCTACATATATATATATATATATATATATATATATATATATATATATATATATATATATATATATATATATATATGCATATACGAGTATTCATAGGTTGAAGTAATATTTCTAAATAGGCATCTGAGAGTTTATATGCGTGTCCGTGTATACATGCGTGTATGCACGCAGGGGCCTGTGTACGCATGTTTCTAAGGTATTTTATGCCACTAGTAGAATAAGATACATTTGTAATACACTTGAGGATTTATCCTTGCCTGTAAATGCATGTGTACGATGGATGTTTATATCGCATGCCAATGTGGCTTTGCTGACTGTATAAACGCACACAAATACGCAAGTACACACACACACACATACAAATATATCAATATGCATATATATGTGTATATATATATATATATATATATATATATATATATATATATATATATATATATAGAGAGAGAGAGAGAGAGAGAGAGAGAGAGATACATATATATATATATATATATATATATATATACATACATGCATATATACATAGATGCATACCTATATATACGTACATACATACATATAGTTGCATTAGTGTAAAACTGTCTGTATCCCTGTATATGGATTCACGTGTGTACGCGTGAATGAGAAAGAGAATGTGCGTGAGAGAGATAGAGAGTGGTACTTTTAAGTCTTAAGAAACTTTCCAGATTTATTGTCGAACAACCGAAATATTTCAATTAAACTGTCAATCACAGAAGCAAAGTTTGTAACTGCGGCTGTTTCTTGGAGTAGTACACCTTCATTGAATCTGGTTGGCAACCAAATAGTGTCTTGGCATCGCAGATGACATAGCACTGGAATCCATGCATAGATTAAACCTAATCAACTATAATACATTCCCTTTTATACTCTTCAAAGAATATCTTTTGAATTAATTCATTGAAAGTGGAGTAGTAAATTTATTTATTCGCGGTGCAAATAATGTGTGCGCCTGTCTATATGAAGATGTATGTATGGGTTTACGAGTCTACGTATATATGTATATATATATATATATATATACTTGTGTGTACACGTGTATGGAAGTATGTATTCGCATCTCTTTGTATCTATTTATGAAGGTATTTGTACGTCCTGACGCTTTGTACATGTTCATCTATATGTGTCTATGGGAATTTTTATGTTTGTATTTGTCTTGGTGTATGTATTGTGTAGGATATAGAAGAACGTATGCTTGTATGTTTGTATGTATCAGTTGCTTTGAGTGGATTCGATGCCCTTTCTAAAATACGGAAAGTTAAATCCATTTATACTCGTCGTAGGAACTCTTTTATTGAACCTGAAGAATATTCAGTAAAACGACAACAACGGAAGCATCGGAAACGTTGGGAACAAATGCAATAGAAAACAGTATATCTACATAAATATGTAAACTATAATATCCTTATAAATGCGTGTGTGTGTGTAAAACAGACAGGCAGACACACCCTTCGCACACGCACGTATATATGTATATATGTATATATATATACGTATATATATATGCGTATATATATATATATAGACGTATATATATACGTATATATATATAAATATATCTATATATATATGTGTGTGTGTATATGTGTATATATATATATTCATTCTTGACCCAGAGTCTTAAAATCACTCACGGAGGAGTAAAACGTAACTGGACTCCTTACAAGGGCATTTGTCACATGCCGCTCTTGGCCATGAGTATCCCGGGTGGTTCGTGAAGTCGTCTCACTATCTCGTCCTTGGACGTCGTTTTGGTCTTGTCCCTTTTCTTGGTGCCCACTTTTATTATATATATATATATATATGCGTGTGCGTTTGTGTGTGTGTGAATTAATCAGACTGTCAATAAGTTGTATAAAATTAATGACCGTATATATGGTTTATTTACTGGACAAGCTAACAATAGCCGTTGCCAAATATTCCACAAATCATATGGTAATCTCCTCAAAGAAATAAAAGTAAGCTCGCTAAAACTTCATTAAAAATATCAGCAGGAAGGTATTCAAATTCTCTTCTATCGAAGGTATAATTAACACTGGCTCCTCTTAGAAAATAATTTACTCTCCACATCACTACTCTATATCTAGCAAGAGGAGATCCAAGCATAAAGCCATTCTTGTGCAGCCTTAAAACTAACGTGGGAAAAATTCGAACAATTTCACACTTCTTTGTAGGCAAGAAAATCGTCAATGATGTTACCATCAGCGAAAATCGGATGTACTTGTACTCGAAATACGAAATGACGCTTCAAAAGTAAATACAGGACCCTTTTACTCTGCAGATGATCAAAAAACCTAAGAGAATGCGCTCTTGACCAACATTGTAACACTCCATTGGTGATATATGAAGCAGAAGTGAGGTTCAAATACTAAATCCACGAAACCAAATCTAGACACATATAGGTCTGTTGAAGAATCATTTCAACTGTTGTTTTATTAATCGTGAAGTGACATTTTGACACCCAAATATGATACACATTGAACCTCCAAAAAATAGCATGGATTTCTCCATAAAATGGAGGATCCTCAAACACACACCCTGCATTTTGGGGTGGGAGTGTTGTCATCTAGGTAGGTGTGAAAAGTTGGAATATACTTACACAACTATATTCTAAAAAGACCTGCTTGAATAATCAACTGAATTTTTCCAAAAGTTAACTACATGAACCAATATAGGAGCATCTCTAGAAAGAGACCGAGAGACGGGAGAGAGAGGCAGAGAGAGAGAGATAGAGAGAGATAAAGAGAGGGAGAGAGAGAGAGAGAGAGAGAGAGAGAGAGAGAGAGAGAGAGAGAGAGAGAGAGAGAGAGAGAGGGGATTATGCTCATGATATCGAAATATTTGTCGTGTACTTTCTGCTTAATATACTTGATTAGAGAAAGAGAAGTGAATTATCTAAATAATATAAGAAGTACCTGTTACTCTAACTTCGTAACGAGCACTCGCCCACTTGCTTGCGTATGTGTACCTACGATTATGCACATATATGTTATAATTACATACGCACACACACACATATAATTATATATATATATATATATTTGTCTGTGTGTGTGTATCTAAGTGTTTGTGCACGTGCATGTGTGCGTATAGAATATATATATATCTATATATATATATATGACACCACTACATACACTCATATATGCACATATATGATATATTTGTTCTGCTTATCACCGCTAAAATATGAAATACATTAATATACCGTTGAATTAGATGTGGGCAGATGTATTCAATTCGTTTACATGTATTATACATATATATATATATATATATATATATATATGTGTGTGTGTGTGTGTGTGTGTGTGTGTGTGTGTGTGTGAGTATGTGTGTCTGTGTGTCTGTGTTCCCGTGTGTGCGTATGTGCGTGAGTGTGTGCAATACGGAGAAATCATTATTGTCAGTGATTCCATTTATTTATATCATCAATCATCGTAAATTTAATCACAATAAATATAAATGTGTTTTTTTCCCCAAGAGTACTTCATCTTTTTTCTACTATACCGCATTGTTTATTTGCTTAGTTATTTGTTCCTATTTACTATTGTTATTCTATTCTTTATTTTTTTTTTATTTTTGTTTTGTCATTCATCAAACGCTTGTAAGAACTCCACTATTCATACATATTCACTCACAACAAATATATATCTTTACTCTATTTACTTACCTAGTGCAACTTATTGGAACAAACTGACCGAATATTGAATCATTACTTTCCCAAAGGAGGTAAATCTTGTTTACACTGATACTTCATTGTCAAAATATATTCAAAATTATCTTAATTTAAGAGAATCTTTGTGACAGATAGCTGGTGGCAAGTTGGAACTATGTAACTATGTACATGACTTTTTCAGGCCGTATCCGACTGTTGATTTAGATAGGGCTGTTTTGATAGGGTTTATTTATATTCAGTATAAATGACTGACGTGTGGTATTTGAAATAGTAATATGAACAGGGCAAGAGTCGCTTCGTTCGGGTCTGTTTCATCCGTCACTTATTCTGTTTTTTTTTTCTGTTTGAAAAGGACTATGACCGTTGTATTAATGAAACTTTCCTATTCCACAGGCTTTGATCTAATCGTTTTACTACTACTACTACTACTACTACCACTACTACTACTACTACTACTACTACTACTACTACTGCAACATCAACAGCAACAACAACAACAACAACAACAACAACAACTACAACTACTACTACTACTACTACTACTACTACTACTAATATTACGACTACTACTACTACTACTACTACTACTACTACTACTACTACTACTAATTGTAATATGTTCCGTTGGAATATTTTGCCTACACTCCACCTGAACGTGTTACACCAAATTTCTGAATTGATTTAAGTAGGGCCGGATTCAGGACGAATGATGCCACGTGCTAGTTAAGTTATGATACCCCATACCTGGGCCTAGAAGGAGGATAACAATGTTTGAAAAAGAAGATGGGCTCCCCTGGCAAACGGGGCCCTGTTCTTGAGCACACCTAAACACATTTGTAAACCCGGCACTGGACATAAAGTAATTATGTATGATCAATGGAGGGAAGTGTTCGGGAGCTGGTGGATGGAAGAAGCTTGTTATTCATTGTCAGTTGAGAAGAGCGTGTAAGGTTCTGTGAGTTTTAGGTAGATCACGTAAGTTGAAACATTCTATAGAAATGATAGCAAAAAATTATCAAATATATAAGAAAATGGAAATAAAATATGCGCTGATAATGTTTAACAAAGAAGAGATGCGGAAAGGCTTGACCGGTGCACCCTTCAACAAGTCTCGCAGCCTGAATAGCGTGGATAAAATTCAATCAATTGGGACTATCTATGTAATTACTTTCGTGCGGGAAATATCCCCCAAAAATCACTAAATCAAATTTTAGAAGTACACTCGAGTTCAAAGGAAAATTACTCACGTGATAATGTTCAAATAATTCCCTGCAGGGATATATATATATATATATATATATATATATATATATATATATATATATATACATATATATAAATGGGGCGGGAAGTGTTTGTTTCTGTGGCTGTTTCTGTGGTTCTGTGGCATATATACATATATATATATATATGTATATGCACACAACCTATAATTATTTGCGTGTGTCTGTATGTACATGTGTGTATGTGTCAGTGTGTGTGTGTGTGTATGTGTGTATATTTGGGCATAGTGATATTCATCAATGAAGAGCTACATGCAACACAGTAACCAAACGTAATGTTCTCTTTCCTCTTTAGGTGTTAGATATCAACATAGCTGACATTTTAGCATTTTACTTACCTGATGAACGTCAGCGAATCAGCGATGTAAATACATTATATTCTAACATCGTTTAGTGACATATATTATATACTATATTTTATTATATAGCTATATTTACTTGAATTTAAGTAAGGCAACAAGCAAAATATGTCAGAAAAGAAGATATATCTTTGAAGATCTTTTTTTGAAGTATAGCGCATTGAATTGTATATATTGGTCTATCTACAAAAGAAGAATGCTGAGAGCATCAATTCTGATTCTTGCTTCGGTAATAACACCACGTACGCATTGCTAGAATGATATCTAATTAGCAGATCTAAGTCACCCAGCACATATAGAAAAGTACTATTATTAGAGTTGAAGTTTCCGATGTAGTAGAGGTAATTTTCCCCTTACATCTCCCTTACACGCTTCTCTCTCTCGTTCTCTCACTCTCACTCTCACTCCCCCCCTATATCTCTCCCTCTCTCCCTCTCCCTCTCTCCTTATATATATATATGTATAACATATAATGTATATATATAAATAAATAACAAAGTAAACGACACAATACTATGAAGAAATATACAAACAAACACACACACACACATACACACACACATACACACACATACACACACGCACACACACATTCATATATATATAGAGAGAGAGTTAGCCGTCCAGAATTAGCCGTCGAAACGGCTAGAGCTCAGCCGTCGGGGTCCTACTCGTTCCTATTACCCACTCTACTACCCTAAGTATTGAGTACTTTGGTGCGTTATGGTCCATCTGGTTCTTACCACATTTCCTTCGTTATATATATATATACGCACTATACAGTTTCTATGTACAATGGTATTTTTGGCTGCCATACTATGGGTAGGCATTCCTTAGTTTCCTCTTAAACTATTCCATTGTTTATTTCTGTATATCGAGCAAATCCCATTCGTGTCATTCTTTATGTTATCCTAGAAGTTAGTCATGTCTCCTTTGTACACATTAATCCTGTCTATTTGGCTTTAGCCAGACGACCGCATGCAGTGGATGAAATGACGTATGTCTCTATCTAACTCTGTTAAGTGACACGTGTAGTAAACGTGTGTCATCATTCTTAATAGTTTCGCTGAGATTGCTGAGAAACCGAGAATATTGTAATTTGAGGCTATTGTATTTTTGTTATGAGTTTGCAGGATTTAGACTTTGTCATTCTTTGTTTCCAGCCAAATTTTTGTGTTTAAAACAGGTAATCAGAATGAAGTTACTTAGTAGGGTATAACTTAATTCTCTAGCGAATTGAGATATCTATTTGGTGGATGCTAATCATGGTG
>OZ024746.1:57850220-57877720 GCA_964016885.1 Eledone cirrhosa
TACAGCCCTCATTCGTGACGGGTGAATGCGACAATCGGACAGTTTAAAATACAGAGCACAATAATTCAATTTACATGAAAAACTAGCGATTTTATAGCTCAAATCGTTTTTTTTTTTTAATTTCTACGACCGTTTCCATATATATATGTGTATAATTGCTTGCAAACTCCCCCATATTCAAGCAATCCTTAGAATACACGTAATATAGTGAGCGCTTCAGAATTATTTGTATATATAAGAATGTATTATTTTATGAAATGTATGATATTCAATAGCGCCTTAAGTTAATCTTAATATTGCGTTTCAGAGTGTACTTCATTTAAGGGACGACTATCTTCGCTGTATACCTAGTGTTTGTTAATTTTGTATATAATTTCCTATCGAAATAGATGTTGGTTTACTTCACATACCCCTTTTTCCATAGAGTCCTATATATGCATGCTGCAATGGTTTCATCATATCTGTTTAATATATACTATTTCATAAATAGACGAAATTCGCTGCGATACATATAATCACATTTCTTATATGACTGTGTATAACTCGGCTTCTAAATACTACCGCTTGTTATTGGTATTTTGTTACATACTCTGTTTTAATGTCTAGATGCATTGAAACACGGATGTGTTAAAAGGAAAGGCTTTGCTGCGTGTATTGGTTTTTGAAACGGTTCTATACGAAACCTAATTTCAATAACCTATAATTTCTACTGAAGCGTTATGCAAAAAGCCTTCAATAGGCATTATCAATTCTTTTGGATGTTCAGAGCATTTCGAAATGTGTTTTCAGAATGAAGGCATTAGCTATTTTTGATAAATTTACTACAGTGGCTTCTCTATAATGTATGTTTGTTTACGATTATGTTTATACACGATTTTGGCTACTGGGGTGTTTGCAATGAATTATATATACATGAACATGTGTGTTTGTGTGTGTGTCGTGTGCCTTTGTTTCTATGTTTATATGCGTTAAATACATATATAGGTTACTTACATCAAGTTCTAGAAAAATAAGTAAATACGTAAATAAGACCCTCAATATACTTTTGAAGTCGTTGGCTCACAAAATATAAATATATATTCGGAACATCATGCACGCACTTTATCTTCCGAGTAAAAAATAATATATTTTTTCCTGTTACTCTAACATCAACGCAAATGTTGCTATTTATTCCTTCGTGCCTTGCCTGTAGTTTTTCACAACGCATTACTTTTTATAGAATGGCAAAGGTATCTCCTCGTTATAATTAATAACCTTCGACTTGAACGATACATTTTTTTACAAAAAAAAAAAATATTTTCAGTCATGTACTAAAATATGCCAATATTTCTCCATTTCCAATTTTCTCTCTCTCACAAATCCTAAATCAAGCAAATATGTGCTTGTGTGTGAATATGCGTGCGTGCTTGATATAAGGCGCTGTATAATAAATACACTAAACATGCATAGAGTGAATGACTCATATAAGGATTATAGAATCAATATAATATTTTATTTGTTAGTAATTGTGACTATATAATTCGAAGATTCACGGAAGCTATAGGATTCACAACAGCGTATATTTTGAAAAATCGATGCCTTCGGTGAAACTTTGACGTTAGGAGTCATTATCAATATCATTAAATATCATTAAATATATATATGTGTGTATATATATATATATATATATATATATATATATATATATATATATATATATATATATATATATATATATATATAAACTTATAAACACACACATATATATATGTATTTATATATATGTGTATGTGTGTATGTGTATTATCTAGTCTACATACAGTGGCCTAAAATAATGAGCTATATCTAAAATTATTTTGATACTATCAATGTATAAAATATTCTATTTGTACTGTCCTCTTCGTCCATTCAATTTATTCCAAACTACCCACTTTGATAACAATATTACCAAATTATAGAAAAATGATGTTATTAATATTACTCTATGTGTACGTAGACATATGCACTTTAAAAATATACAACGTTATATATAAATTGTTAGCATTTCATGCTATATGTAAAGTATTCCCTCGCCTTTCCTACCGAAAAAAACTATTTATCCATAAATCTTAAATAACACATAAGCCAGGTTTAAATAAAAACTAAATAACAACATATAATTTATATATACAGAAATTATACACACACACATATATATAAATATATATATGTACATATACATATATATATATACATATATATATATATATAAATATATATATATATAAATACAGATACATACATACATATATATATATATATATATATATATATATATATATATATATATATATGAGCGTGTGTGTGTGTCTGTGTGTGTTTGTGTGTGTTTGTATGTGTATGTGCGTGTTTGGGCTCGCTTCAATATGGAGGTTATCTAATACAGTGTTACGAGTAATTTTCACAATGTTTTATATGTGAGAACGCTGCGATTTTAAAATACGTGGTATAGAATGTTAATGAGGACTGCAAAGAATGTCACCAATTTTTGCCGTGTAATTCTGATATAGAATTCACTTCAAGTTTTGAAATTAGCATTCGTATTTCATGTTACAGTTTTATTTCTTTCAGTGTTTCTCCTAGATTTTTGGCAATTTCGTCTTATTTTGTTCTATTTCTTTATAAAGATCATAAAATTGCCAGAAATTTTGACATTTCCAAGAAGTCAAACAAATAGTTATAAAACTACGCGTCCGTATCTGCACATAGCTTCTAAACATTTTGATATGTTATCACATGAACAACATTTTTATTTATTTCATTTTATCTTTATTACATTTTAGTTTTCGTTGTTTTACTCAAGGCTTTTTTCATTTCAAACAGAAACACTGAACATGCAGAAAAAATACATTATTGAAAAATATATCTATCTATGATATATAGTTAAACTACATAGTTAATGATACTTATATATAAAATATGTCTACGCTGGATAAGAGGAAATGATAATAATAATAATAATATTAATAATAATAATGATAATAGATTTTGATTTAAAATTCCAAAAGCTAAACACTCAGCATTTCAATTTTTCATCCTAAAAAACGGGCTGAAATTGCTGTTAACCTGTATGCATTAGAATTTTAAATGTATACACACACACACATACACACACACACATAAACACACACACACACAGACAAACACACACAGACATATATATATATATATACATACTCACACACATGCATATATATATATTCATACACGCATATATATACATATAAATATATATTATGTATACATATGTGTGTCCGAGTGTTTTTTTGCGTGTGAGTGTGTATATGCGTGTGTATATATGTATGTGTGTGTAGTTATTATTATTCTTATTTTTATTATCCATTGACTATTATAAAGCATATATCTTCTTTCATTAAATTATTTAGGAAATCGTTGGTGATTTGTATATCGAAAAGTTCTACTCCGCATTTATTTTTCATTGCAAACTTAGTTCAAACAGAACACCTACGGCTTTTCATTTGTCGAATATTGCGTTCATATTTGGGGGTGTTTATAGAAATCAAGTAGTAGAAATACTAGAAACATAAGAAAGAATATCATAATTTATTGATGTAAATAATTCAAAAAGATTTGAACATATATTGCGTGTATTAAAGTATACCCCTTACTATTCATTATGCAAAAATAGATATAAAGAGAGAGAAAGAGAGAGAGAGAGAGAGAGAGAGAGAGAGAGAGAGAGAGAGAGAGAGAGAGAGAGAGAGAGAGAGACAGAGAATGTGTGTGTGTGAAGTTAATGATGGATTATAGATATATATATATAAATGTAAAAACTAACTATTTTAAATTGTAAATGCATATTTTCTTTGCTGAAATAATTTAGGAAATCGTTGAAGATTAGTATTTCTCGAGCAAGAAACAGAGAGAGAAGGGGAAACATAGAGAGTAGGGTATATAGGCATATATATATATATATATATATATATATATATATATATATATATGTAGCGCTCTCTAAACAGGGAAGTAGTTAGAGTTACTTACCGTCGAAAGTCTAGAACCCTCTTTTGCAACTTCCGAATAGAGGTTATAAATAGCTGCAGCACAGCCAGCTCTTTCTCTCTTTGGCGCCTTTTCTACTATATATATATATTATTATAATTGGGAGGGTCATGTTGCCAATAAGAAACACACTCACGAGTTCTTTCACTCCAATTTATTATAAATAAAATTTAGAAATTTAAGAATTTATAAATTTCCGGTTGGTTGGTTGTCAAAGTTCTTTTGTCACATATTATGTGACCTCTTCTGTGACTGGGGATTATTTTCTTTGTTTTGTGCCTCTACTTTGTTCTGTCCTACGCCATCTTGTTTTTGTGTGTGTTGTGTGCTTAGTTTGCGCATGTGTTACATCCGTGTGTCTGTGTGTGTTTTTATTTGTTTATTTATTTGTTTATTTACATGTTACTGGTTGGTTGGTTGGTTGTTCTATGTGTGTGTGTGTTTTCATTTTGTCTTTAATTGTAAGTTGTGATGTTGCTGTTCCACTCATGTTTTCTATTTAATTTTGGTTGTAGTTCATTTATGTTTACAGCCTCTGTGATTTCTCTAAACATTGCGTCTTTTCTGTGTGTAGATTCTATTTTTATTTCTATGTTTTCTAATTTTCCCTTATGTTCTATTTTAGCATGTTGGTGGAGTATTGATGATTTTTGTTTATCTTGAAGTTCTCGCCAGTGTTCATTTAACCGTTCTCCTATACTACGATCTGTCTCACCTATGTACACTATATTATTATCTTTACATTGTCCTTCAGTACATCTTATGCTATATACTACATTTCTAGTTTTACAGTTAATATGGGGGCTTAGTTTACAGATTATGTATTTCTTATCTATACAGGGAGGTCTTTGCAAAGGGTATGTATTACTAATAAGTGTTTTTATGGATGTACCTGGTCTTTCTACTATCTTAATATTAAGTTTAATTTTATCTAGGGCCCTTCGAAATTTGTAAGCTAATTCATCTCTAGGGGTGTATTGATGAACATTACACTCTGGTATTTATTGCTATCATAACATGAGTTTATTCTATTAACCTTATTCCTATTTTTTTCTATTCTATTCCAAAATTTGCTCCTATAAAAGGGGCAGGTCCCATTTGTTTCATTACTTTTTTTTTCCCCCATTTGGTTCTGGCTCCTCTATATACTCTGATTTTATCTCTCTGATTGTAACCAGAGAACTGCATACGGTAGAAGAAGTGTTGTATGTGTCTCTCTAGTTCTTTGGGGTTGCACATGCGGGACACGTTTCTCATCACCCGTACCAAATCCGCAATCAGTAGGTTGATCTTGGTGTGAACCGAAACAGCTGAGTTTCTGTGGATCAGATATTTGGAAGTCATGGGTTTGGCATAATGGAAATGGAGGATTTATTTTTTTGTTATTAATAGTTTCTAACCAGAGCTCTGTGTCTAGTACAGGTAATCGATGGTTGGGGTGTTTGCTTAGGTAGTCTATAGTAACTCTAATACTCTCTCTCCTCTCTCTATATATATATTTAGAGAGAGAGAGAGAGAGAGAGAAAGAGAGAGAGAGGAAGAGAGAGAGTCATGGAGAGACATTGACATGGTATCTAGAAAAATGGCTGCATCTCTACTTAAATACCAGAAGCCACGTTGTCGCAGCGAATGAAGCCTTTCAAAGTAAACATTAACAATATCTATGCGTGTATATGTATCTACACACACGTACGCACGCACACACACACATACACATATATATATATATATATATATATATATATATATATATTTATATATATATATATATATATATACATATATATATATATATATATATATATATATATATATATATATATATATATATATGTATATACATATATATATATATATATATATATGTATATATATATATATATATATATATATATATATATATATATATATATATATATATATATATATATATATATATACATACACACACATATATATATATATATATATATATATATATATATATATATATATATATATATATATATATATATACATATTTATGTGTATATGTGTTTGTGGGCATGTATAATACTAGGTTAATTTCGTGATAAATATACAATACGCATCTTCTGATAGAATATCTCAATACATACATGAATTTACACATCTTTTATCTTATTCATATAGGGTGAAGATTACATATTAGATACTTAAACATAAATATTTCCTAATATGAGGAGAGATGCTTTAAATGAAATTGGCTTGGTATTAGATGTTAGATTAAGCCACTATACTAGAAACAGCAGCGGAAACGTAAGATGTCTTGAAATATTAACTAATATTGTGTTATATGTATTAGAATGATTTTTTTTTTGTGTGCTATTATAAGAACTCATAAAATGGAGAGTCATGTGCTACCTTCTTAGATCAACGCACCAAGTGTATGATAGAGAAAGTGTTGCCATAATTACAGTCAGTGATATAGGTTGTGGCAGACATTCCTCTTTACGAGGGTCATACATAGATTATGATGTCATGATCATAATTTCGCGTAGCAGAAACTCAGTCTAGAAACTGAGTCTATTGGATATTCTATTTATTCAAATACATAACATTTTCCCAAAATGTTGAGTTCTTTACCTAATCTTGAAATCAGTATTAACTGACAACGTGCCCTTTAGCAGCACACATACTCTACTGCATTGAACTGACATACATCCACTCACTAGCAAGCACACATACACACTTACACAAATAGCACACGTTTGAGAATGCAGAATTATTACTTTATTCTATTTTTCTGGGTCGGTCTGAAGTTAGTACCACCACACAATGTTACTTCTAAAGATCGTTTCGGTAGTTCTATTTCCAAAAAAGCCTGCATCTTATCTGAGGCTTGTCAAAGAGAGAGAAGAAGCAGCATTGAATTCTATTGTTCCTTTGTTATGCTCCGAGAAAATTCTATTAATCGATAATTTATAATTAAAATCATTGTTTTTGACCACCGATCATATAATGGTTTTTAATTAGCGTGTTGTTGATGTTTCGGCACCTAAATAGTTCTTGAAAAAGTTCGTTTTCTTAATAAATTCCACAACAAAATTCTTTATCTTAAACTCTTTATTTCTGTGTCAGTTATTATTTCTTAATTCAAACTGGAAATTACAACTGATAAAATCGATATTTTACCGATATTCAAAGAGTCTTTCTCTCATTTAAACTCCATGTTGAAATGCGATTTCTTCTGAATATACTTCTCTTGTAGAAGGCCGGCTATTCAACGTATGTATATATATGTATATGTATGTATATACATGCACACACACACATATTTATATATATATATACATATATATATATATATAATAGTAGTAGTATATAAGGGAACACAGAATCAGTATATATATATATATATTTAGTTTTATGTTTATCTAAAATTACATCATCGACAGTATTAATTCATCCATCAGGAGAGTGAGATGTTTTATTACGAGAGGAATTCTAATGCAAACTACAACAAAGATAACAACCATTGCCGCAACCTATCCTGTAAATATGGATTACGTACTTACTAAATAACGACTCAAAATGCAACGTTGGATGATTTTGAAAATGTCCTGTGAAACATAATCTGTATGTGCCTGTATGTGCCTGTTTCTCCTATATCGGTGTGTGGGTGCGACTGGTGCATACTACATTCCTTGTGGATTTAATTTAAATCAGACAGATCCCTTCTACCTACAGCTGTGAATATGGCTAATTACCTCCAGAGCAAGGAAAAGGAATGATGTAGATTGAGAATCGACCCCAGTACGGGGCTTGTAGTTCTTGTATCGATCTCGGAAACATGAATAGCAAAGTTGACCTTAGCCGAAGTTCAACTGAGATCACAGGACAAAGCATTCTATTCGACGCTCTAACGACTCACAAAATGTTAAACTTGATGAATATGAATTTTTAAAAAATATCAATTTAAAAGAGAATACTCAATGTAATATAATCCTTTCTTGAAACAACATTTATCTATTTTGAAACAACATTTATCTATTTTAGAAAGCGGTAAATATGCGAGCCCTGGCTGAAACGATTAAAAATGTTAACACGTATATCACGTATTATGATTCATATAAATATTTCATCTATAAAGAACTGCAAAAACAAAATGCTTCTTTTAACATAATTGTCATAAATTGAAAAATTAAAACACTGTTAAACCACAGAATTTATAACAATACACTGAATCATATATCATTAGCAGCCATTGAATTACACTTCAAGGACATGAGCTTTTAAATATATCCCTTCCATTAGATTAATACGTCCACCAACTTCTGACATAAGAACTATTAGTAAAAAACAGTCAAGATAGAATTATACCTACCATCAGAGAGAATTTTTAAATTAATCTATACGGAAACATAAATGAAGTTTTAGAGTAGTTCATTAACTTATATAAGAAGAATGTGAATTCTTTACAGTTCGAATTTGACAATCGTTATACATCGATTCCTCCTCACCTCCTAATCGGAGCAGCGACTATAGCTAAGACCCTCACTGACATTACTAGACAGGAAATTGATATTGTTGTGGTTGCCAGACGCCCTAAAATTGAATTTGATGGCAGCCTTATGATGAGGAATAAGTCAACATAAGTATCTATTACTACGAGATCGGCTCGTGTCACAGTAATTGTGACACGATAAATAAATTAAGTACTGAACTCTCCAGCATAGAAATTGCTTGTTATAGGAAATACTTTCTTTTCACCTTTAGAAATATTTACAATTCTGTGCTAGAGAGGTTTATAAAATCAATTGTATAAATTATTTAAAAAATATCACTTACGTACTGCTATAAATATTTAACATCTTACATGTCACATTTTAGTATTGAAATGAAATGTGACATCTAAGACTCTACACTTTGTAATCAACCTACATTCATTTTTCAATATCTTATTAATAAGGGACTTGTAGAATATATAGACTCGCCAGGAACGAGGGAGTTTTCGACTAAAATGCTCAATATTACAATAACGTAGCGCTTGCAGCAACGGAAGATACTGAGAAACGGCATTTCTACGCAACTAAAATGTCATTAACTCTCGAAATATGACAACGTATTGCCTAAACAATACCGCTTCTGGGGATACTAGTAATTATAACACGCCTTGAATAAGAAATACCAGTATATTCAGGAGTAATAGCAATAATAATAACGAGAGTATTGATAAAAATGGTGATATTAATATTAACCAAATTGAACTTCAAGATAAACCATACTTCCCTGTTAAAACTTGTAATGTAATGCCGAATATTTTAAGCAACAAACAGGAAATGAATGGCAAAAGCCCAACACATACAAATTTATCTCCTCATAATGCAAGGTTCTCAAGATGCTCTAATAGAATAAGTATAGGTACTCCGTATAACCCGCAATTATATACAACTAGTTATAATATATTATCTATTGAAGATTCACATACTTAACTATTCACGGAAAAGAAAAAAAATAGGCGAACAAATATAAATGGTTCAATCATTTTTATGAGGTAGGTGTAGACTATAACATACCTAGATTATTCTCTGATATATTTGAAAAAAAAACATTTCCACCAACTCATAAATATTGTATGTTAATAAATAAGACTGCATTGAAAATATATTTCTCAACCATACCGATCTTAGTTGATTTCTTGGCATTCAATAACCATAGAAAAATTAATAGATATAAGCTGAATAAATAAATCTTGTTAACTCTGTTATGCAAACAGCCATCCAATAGTTTTAAATAATGAATACAATAGTAGCACTATTAATAATAATAATTATGATAATAATTGTTTCCACTTTTGACATAAGGCCATCAATTACCCAGTACATTACTGGTACTTTATTTTATCGACCCCGTAAGGATGAAAGGCAAAGTTAACCTCGGCAGAATTTGAACTCAGACCGTAAAGGGACGTAATTATGCTGGAAAGCATGGCATCCGACCCTCTACCGATACCGCCAAGGATAATAATGATAACACATTTAGTGTTTCCAATATGAATAATGATATATAACCACGACAATCGTTTAAAAACCACCCGAGTTTGACCAATTAGCAGCAAATGTCTTTGAGGTAACGCTCTATATATGTGAGCTTCAGAACACTTAGAACTACATAGGAGCCAATACTAAGAATGTAATGTCGTGTTTCTGGACACATTTACATTCATTTAAGAATGAAGGATTATTTTTAAAATATCAAATCTGCTGTTAAAGATTGTAACATTGGAAAGTCTTCAATAGATATGTTTAATTCTACTAATTCATCTGGGGTACGTAGAAATAATTGCAATATTTGACCGACTGAAGAGTGGGGAATAATCATTTTTAAATTTATAGTAAATATGAAATTGAAATAGCCCCATCGTGTCTAACACTTACATTTTAAAACACACAAGCGTTAGACAAGCATCACCTCGTTAGATGGCTGGAACTGGTAAATGAGTGAAGGAGTGAATATTTGAAACAATTCAGAATTTGTATCATCGATTTCACATTATTACTAATCTTTAATGAACACTATTTTATCCTTTAGATCATAAAATACACACACACACACACACACACACACACACACGAACACACACAAACAAACACCCCCCCCACACACACACACACATACATACACACATACACACACACACAATTATTTATTTATATATATATATATATATATGAACAAATATATCTAAAAACAAATAGTAGAAAGAAAAAAGATTGTTTTCATTAAAAATTGTTGAAGAGGTTTTTTTTAGTGAAATTTCAAAACATTAATTTATTTACAATACCGGTTTGAGCATTAAATGCATTATCAATTGCGGATATGCAGAATATTGTTAGGTAGCATATTTGTACAAATAGTGAAAATAATGATAACAAAAAAAAAAAAAATAGAGAGAGGGGGAAGAAAAGTTAATTTTCACATACGTGTTCTATAGAGAAGAAATCCAATTAGTCTGTCCATCCTTCTCTGCTAATGGCTTGGTTGTATATATACATATATCCAACCAATAAATTTAATGAAGGAGTAACCTTTCGTCCTTGTATTATTATATTACACTCTATGCGGTGGATTCGCAGTATAGGTAAAATGTCTGACACCATGTTTTGCAGCACACATTTACGGTCTTAGTTCAAATACCGCCGAGGTTAACTTTGCCTTTCATCCTTACAGGGTCGATACAATAAAGTACCAGTAATGTACCGGAATAATTGCTGGTTTTGTGCCCAACGTAGAAATTATTATTATATTACACTCTTTGTAGCTCTACACCTCGATACTGACGTGAACCTAAACATCGAGTGCTCACCTGGGTGAACCTATAATGACTCCGCGTTACACTCCCTGGATATATATATATGAGTGTGTGTGTGTGTGTGTATAACCAATGGGTGTAATTTATATTTTTATTATTTATCTTTACGTTTCAACTAAATGATGGAACATTTAGATGTATCTATTAATGGTATTTGGAAAGAGCAATGGAAACACCGTTTACTTGGTTCTATATGACAAACTATCTTTACATAACTTCATACCACACAGCAATGAGTTAATCACTCTTGGTTTTCTGACAATCCAGCGGCTTAGATTCATGGAACATTGACATGTATAATCCAACTCAACATTGAATGCCATCAATCATGAGGAAGGACTGTTATTTCGATCTTAAAATGAGAAACAATGCAAACCATTTATAAAGATGTAAACCTCACACATGTTCCATGACATTGAAAAATGGCAAGCAATTCAGATTGACAACTTGAAGACAACAGAATTCAATAAAAGATTTTATAAATCGAAGAAAATATTAAATGTCGTACATATTTCTGGCGTTTAATAAGTGTTGGCAATCACATTGTACAACTCTTGACAATGTAAAATCTCTTAACGCTACTAATGTGTGTATATGTTTGCTCCTTGTTTTGCAACTTTGATAATTATTTCATATACTCACAATCAGACGTTCGTGTATGCATTTGGACGTACATTCACACGCATGCAATGAATGCACATACACACACACACACTCACACGCATACCCACACATGCACACAGACACATATGTATGTATATATATATATATATATATATATATATATATATATATATATATATATATATATATATATATATATATATATATATATATATATACATACATACATATGTGTGTGTGTGCATCATAATAAATATATGTCAAATATATAAGAACCCTACAGCAAATATTTATTAAAAATTAAGCAAAGTTTCAGAAGATCCCGTTAAGGGTGAAAGCAGCGAATGTGTATTTAAATTTAATCTGTTATATTTATATATATATATATATATATATATATATATATATATATATATATATATATATATATATATATATATACATCAGTTAATCGGCCGGGGCACCGAAAACGATAAACGGAAAAAATGAAACGAAATTTCATTTCTCACTCTGAGTACGGCTGTTACTTAAATATAAGTATGTATACGTACAAACATATATGTATACAGACGTACAGTAGTATATATATATACATACATGCACACATATATATATGTACGTATGAATCTATATGTACATATATATATGTGTGCATGTATGTACATATATATATACTACTCTACGTCTGTATGTACGTATACATACTTATATTTAAGTAACAGCCGTACTAAGAGTGAGAAATGAAATTTCGTTTCATATTTTCCGTTTATCGTTTTCGGTACCCCGGCCGATTAACTCACTCGATATGCAAATTAGGCTGCTCAGCCGTTAATATGCATAACGAAAGTATATACTTTCAGACGCTCAACCATCTGGTAGGAACGTATACGTTGCTGACTATAGATAATAAGCTTGAAACTAGTACAGCATTCCTTTGTCAGTGTTGAACAAATGAGCAACGATGGTTGCTAGACACTGTACGGCTTAATTCTGGATGTTTGTTTACAAACACACCGAGCATTATAATAAATGTTCGGTGAATCCATACGTACATATATATATGTGTGCATGTATGTATATATATACATACTACTGTACGTCTGGATACATATATGTACGTACGTATACATACTTATATTTAAGTAACAGCCGTACTAAGAGTGAGACATTTCATTTCATTTCATTTTTTCCGTTTATATTTATATCGAGAGATAAGCAGGTGGAGGTGTAGACAGGTAGTAAGAGTTTTGTCTATTGGATCGAACCAATCATTCACATATATGTAATTGTATGTATGTGTATAAATGTGTGTGAGAATATATGAACACACGTATGTGTGCACCTGTGAGTGTGTGTATGTGTGAGTGTGTGTGTGTGTATTGTGTGAGTTTGTGTGTGTGCCTCTGCATGGGTATATGCACGTGATGTTTGTATGTGTGCTAGTGGATAGGAGAAACCGGGATACTCTGCTATGTTCGATCATCGGTATTAGAAATCCAATCTAATTCAATAAGGAGATAAATAGAAATGCCTCTTTGCTTTCTTGCTTGTTTTTGCTGACTTTAAAGAACTTGGTTTTCCAATTTGTTTACGGAAATGACAAGAGAATGCGCTTTCAATTATACAGAAAGAATAAATGATGGGCACTAATGTTTGCAGATAAAATATCAGGAAACCAAGCAATATTCTCTAAATGTCAGAAATAATGTTTGAAAATATAAAACAAAATCCATCAACATACGACTACAAACCTATCAAAATAACACAATTCTCAAACATGAAAAATACTAACAACGCAATACTAAAAATATATATTAAAAAAAACAATAGAGATCCGTTAACATTTATGCATTTGCTTTATGTAAATTGTCAGCCAACGTCTGTTTTAAACATTTATCACCATGTCACCGTAAAGTTCTTTATTAGACTAATTTCGGTCGGATATGAATGGAAGATTTGTAATAGATTTCTTGGAAATTGTACATTTAAAGAAATCTTGGCATATTGTGTCTGGTTTTGTTCTTTTGCTTTCGTTTCTGAAATATTTTAATAATTCCTCCTATGATTATTATTATTTTTTTTTTTTTTTTCAATAGATGAAAACAATTTCCACTGTTTTAAACAAATTGATATATTTTTCCTTTTTCGTTTTCTTGTCATTTTTATTTATTTGTGTAATTATGGAATATGAAATAAATTATAGAAAATGAAGTATAGATGTTGAAATCATGACTAAATATAATGATTTATAGAAATAAAATGTGTTAGCTACAGTATTGTGATTTATAGAGTAAGACATCCAATCATATAGAAATGTACACCGAGTATAATTTGCTGATAATAATAAAAATATATCCCAATTAGTAAATATAAGTATGTATACGTACATACATATATGTATACAGACGTACAGTAGTATGTATATATATATATACATACATGCACACACATATATATGTACGTATGGATTTACCGAACATTTATTATAATGCTCGGTTTGTTTGTAAACAAACATCCCGAATTAAGTCGTACAGTGTTTAGCAACGATCGTTGCCCATTTGTTCAGCACTGACGAAGTTAAGATGTACTAGTTTCAAGCTTATTAGCTCTCGTCAGCACCGTATACCTTCTTGCCAGATGATTCAACGTCTGAAAGTATATACTTTCCTTATGCATATTAACGGCTGAGCAGCCTAATTTGCATATCGAGTGAGTTAATCGGCCGTGCGCACCGAAAACGATAAATGGAAAAAATGAATGGGAAATTTCATTTCTCACTTTTAGCTAATAAGCTGACGATAGCTAATAAGATGACCATAGATAATAAGCTTGAAACTAGTACATCGTTCCTTTGTCTGTGTTGAACAAAAGGGCAAAGATGGTTGCTAAACACTGTACGGCTTAATTAGGGATGTTTGTTTACAAACAAACCGAGCATTATAATAAATGCTCGGTAAAGCCATACGTACATATATATATATGTGTGTCATCTATGTATATATATACATACTACTGTACGTCTGTATACATATATGTGTGTACGTATACATACTTATATTTAAGTATCAGCCGTACTAAGAGTGAGAAATGAAATTTAGTTTCATTGTTTCCAATTAGTAAATTATGCGTAAATAATTTATATAGATACAAGGTGGTGTCTACAGGACTGATCTACATTTTCAGAAATGTAAGCATGTAGGGACGTAGTCCGAGTACAATTGAGAAGTATAACATAATTCCTCAGTTGGGAACTTAAGCAAAAAATCGAAAGATGCAACAATATAGTCCAAGTAAAATTTGGTCACATAAAAGTTCGCAATGTAGTCGTTGAAAGATATCCATAAAAATGTAAAATACGGTCTCATTGCTTGAACCGACTCACGCTTTAGACATGGGCAGCGAGCGAATTTATTTCTCCAGACCTAGACCAGTAACAGTCTAAACTCCCCACCCATCTTCCTTTATCCCCCCTCCTCTACACCCCCTACAAATGCCACAAGCTCCATCTCTCCAGCACCCACTCACACACATTCACACACATTCACAGCCTAAACCTGTCACCCCCTTAACGCATCCGCTCCATTACTCAACCCCACCACCCATTAATATACTTTCCGACCCCTAAACCTCAGCACATACACTAATAACACTACTAAACCCACTTCTACCTCAACGCAACGCACACATGCCCAACATCACCAATAACTTACGACACTGACATCACACACACACACAAACGTAAACACTCACGTACATGGAAACATGAGAAAAAACACGCACGCATACACACATACTTACGCGCACACACTAACTGTTTACCTGTCACACCAATATGACCTTCCATCCACCCCATCTACAACACTATCTAACACACCTAGATAGCACCATAGGCACTGAGCTGGCCAGCCGTATGTGTAAGCCTCGCGAGATGGAATGGCTCTTCCAGCGTATTTTCCTTGCCATCCTCCGGGGAAACGCCTTCTCCATTCTGTCTGCCGGGGCTCTGTGGCGGCCAGCACGTGGGATCTCATTTGCTCATATTAATTAGAGATGGGCAGGGTGAGAGAGATGGAGGCGATGACAGTGGGGATTCGGCTCTTCGATGTTCGGACACTTGGTATTCGGTTTGTTTCTGGTTGTACTAAGAAACTGACCCGGCACCCATACTAATACCACAACCATTTTCCCAGCTCACAGGCGATCATACGTCGCTCCCCATCAACCAAAATTTGGAAACACTCTCCACATACACATAGAAAAGAACTGGAAGCGATATCTAAATGACTACTTTGGCACGAAAACATAGAGCAACTTAAAGAATGTCACACCCTTATAAATGGGTTCATCACGAATATTAATTTTACAATGGAATACAGTCATCAACAACTCCACTTCCTCGACATCCTCATTAAGATTCATAACAACAAAATAGAAACAGACATATACTACAAGCCCACACACTCCAAGCAATATCTTCCTTTCAACTCTTGCCACCCTAGACACGTTAACATTAATATTCCCTACAACTTAGCCAAGAGAATCTGTACTATAGTTTCCAATACAAACACCTGTTACTTACGTCTACAAGAATTAAAGGACACACTCAGAAGCAGGGACTATCCTGTATCACTAATTGACAATTGAATCCAAAACTCAGTACCCAAGACCTTAGACACCCTAAAGTTAATCAACCGAAACTAAAAGCTATTCCATACATCTCCACACACAACCCCTCAACAATGAGGCCTTTGATACCATCCTCCAGAACATCCCTGTATTAAGAAAGGACCATAGAATGAAACAAATCCTTTGAACACAAGATATCATAAAGAGCAAAAGAAAATCTAAGTCAATGAAAAACATCCTAACACATGCCAAAGTACTGCCAACCACAACAACGAAACCCACAGTAAAAAAATGCGATAGACCCAACTGTGGTATATGCATCAACCTAATAGAGGGTTCGGAATTCTACTTCAAAGGAGGACAACGTTTTATAGTAAAACACAATTTCACATACGCATCAGAAAACCTAATATATGTATTAACTTGCTCAGGTTGTCGAGAACAATACATAGACCAGACTAAAAACAGCCTCCGATAACGCATGACTGTCCATAGATCCCAAGTCAAAATACGGGAACACAGAAAATTAGAACTGAGTGAACACAATGATACCTGTGCCGCCCAAAATCATCCCAACTTTAGAATCTTTCCCCTCTACAAATTTAAAGATAATGCCACCCACACCCAGCGCATCAGCAAGGAATCTCACTTTCTTAACAAATACGGACCCCCGTCTGAACATTTCTTCCTAAGACGAACCAACAACATACACACGTTGTCATACATACCTACATCAGCATACATTCTTCATACATTTCTATCCACATATAAACACAATGACATACGTAAACACACATGTTCTATGGTGCAACACAAATATACACAAATTCGCATACCTTTTGATGTTTATAGATATACACGTGCCGATATGCACACATACACATACGCACACATGTATTGTACATTGATGGGTGCATACATATTTGTACACAAGTATCCCATACGGCAGGGCCTAATGGATTACCCTTGCAGTATGTACAATCTGGACTCACACACGCCTTGTTGTTATGACAATACTATACATAATTTCACCTTTTTTATTATTAATGTTATTGATGGTCTTTTGAGAAAATCGTTTTTGCAAATGACTGAAAATATCGAATAATGTACGCCATTTTTACCAGTACCACAAAAATACTGGTCCATCCACTCACACACCCACACTATCATACAGACAGACATATATACACACACTCACACACACACATACTTCTCCTTATAAGACAAGAAGTGAAAAATGTTTCAACATGTTAAAATAAAGCACCCACCCACACACACCACAACAATGAACCACTTTGCTACACACACACACACACACACACACACACACACATATTTGTCTTAATAGACACCTGAACTGATGATCTCTCAACATGACTGCAACTCAATCAAGCGGAAAAGGAAACTCTTCGACAAACCTACATTTGGCGCGAAACCAGTTCGCGCTAAAATCAATTTAAACATTCACGTGAATTCTACCGACCAATCAAAATTGTTTTACTACAAGAATTTTTTGCAAAACGAATTGGCGCGAAATTTATAGTGCTTATTGACGTGACATTCAACAACTAACCAAATCTTAATACTTCTCCACATAAAACGGGAAGAATTTCGAAAATTGATCAGATTAGAGCAAAAATCATGGGCACTCTATCTCCAAATTATTTTTGGAAAGCATAAGAAATACGCAACCGGTAAAAACTTAACACTAACACTGAATACTAACTAATACTTATTACTAATTTATACTTATTCCTATTTAAACTATTTTTCACTGGGAAAAATTTGGCAGCATTTTATTTTCCTTTTTACTAATATATATATATATATATATATATATATATATATATATATATATATATATATATATATATATATATATATATATATATGAAATATATATATACAAAAAGTGTTGTAAGTGTAAATGGTGTAAGTGTATTTTTGAAAATAGCATATATTTTCATTAGCTCCGACAGTTGACAGGTGAACAGGGAAATGCACTGATGAAGGGTAATACTAGTCAGAAACATTAGTGTCTGCAGTTCTATTTACATGCCAACTCAAGAGCAAGTATGAAGAATTGATTCTACTGACATGGCTATAAAAGTGAGGTTTATTAGCATAATTGCCAACGAATCGAATGTTATTATTAATATTCGAAAAGGGTGGTGGATTGGCAGTATTGGAAGGTGGTCGGACGCCATGCTTTGACGTATAGAGTTATAGCCTTGCCATTCTGAGTTCAAATCCTGCCAAGATTAACTTTGCCTTTCATCCTTACTGGGTCGAAAAAATGAAGTACCAGTAATGCACTGGGTAATTGCTGGCCTTGTGCCTAAGGTAGAAACAATTATTAATATTCGAAAAACTGAGATTGCATTTATTATATCTATACAAATATATAGGAAGGGAGGGAGAGGCAAGAGCACACGAGTATTTATATGTATGTGCATGTGCCTGTGTGTCAGCGGGTGTATTTATATAAGTATATATATGGAGGCATTCGCCTCAGATCAAATATATTTATAACATTTTCTATATATATATATATATATATATATATATATATATATGGGTTTCTGTGTGTGCGTTTATATATTTATATATATATACATACATACATATTAATATTTATTGATAATTCCTAAAATACCTATTTCCTTTCAGGTAGTAAAACAAGACCGAATTTATCATGGTGGGTATATAAATAACGCCAGTATTGTTATTGCGGTCGCCAATATATTGTATTTTTACACTCATTAAACTATACGTACAATATACACATATATATATATATATATATATATATATATATATATATATATATATATCTTTATATGTATATATTACATATATATATATGTTTGTATTACTATATTGACGAATTGAAAGCTTCATCAAAGTTGGCATCAATGCGAACATTACTGAAACGATCACGGAACGAAAATATTTTTCACCTACCCAAATTTATTACGAGGTCACGAGTTCATAGAAAAAGACCAGAATAGGTACCTCCTGGCCATAATATTAAATATAATACGACAGGAAATTATATATATGTGTCTATTATTATTTATATATATATATATGTAGATACATATACATGTAGGTATACATATATATATATATATATATAAATATATATATATATATATATATATATATATATATATTTATATATATATATATATATGTATAAATAAATATATATGTATATGTATGTAAGTATATAAATGTATATGTATGTAAGTATATAAATGTATATGTATATATATATATATATATATATATATATATATATATATATATATATATATATATATATATATAGGAACGAGTAGGACCCCGTCGGCTGAGCTCAAGCCGTTTCGACGGCTAATTTTGGTCCAGAATTAGCCGTCGAAACGGCTTGAGCTCAGCCGTCAGGGTGCTACTCGTTCCTATTACCCACTCTACTACCCTAAGTATTGAGTACTTTGGGGCGTTATCATCCACCTGGTTCCTTACTACATTTCCTTCGTTATATATATATATATATATATTTATATATGCATTTATATATATATATATATGTATATATATATTTATATATATATATGTATATATATATATATATATTTATATATATATACATATAAATACATATATATATATATATATATATATATATATATATATATATATATATATATATATATATATATATATATATATATATATACATATATATATATATATATATATACATATATATTTATATACATATATATATACATATATATATATATATATATATATATATATATATATATATATATATATACATATATATATATATATATATATATATATATATATATATATATATATATATATATATATTTATATATGTCTGTGGGTGTGTGTGTGTGTGCTTATATATATATATGTCTGTGTATGTATATATTTAATTTATGAGTTAGTTATAATGGATTTGTGCGTGCGTATGTATTTATCTATGGTCGTATGCTCTATTATCATGTACATAATTCAACACAGAATATATATATATATATATATATATATATATATATATATATATATATATATATATATATATGAGTGTATGCGGACGGACGTTTATGAAAATTCAATATGTCATTATATATTCAATAGACATAACCGTATTTACCTAACAGTATCCAAGTTCAGCTTAAAGAGTTAATTTAATATGAGAAAACAGACACTGTTACCATGGTATGTAGCATGGTAGAAAAGCGTGCGATGATCAGTCCGTATATAATAGAATATCGATTTTGATGGAATGTTCCAACTTTTCACCTATGTTGATAATATAACTGGTTACATTTAATTCGCGTCTACTTTGGTAGTTAAGGCACGAATAGCTTATAAGGTTTCTTTAACGAGCTAAAATAGAATCTTCTTGAATGAATGGTCGCTAGAGGTCACTGCGTAATAACAGTTCGTATCCATTGAGCATAGATTATAAAATGGAAGCAATGACATATCGACAGACTCGCTTTTCACCTTCCCTCATATTCATCTATATACCTCCCTAACACCCTATCTATATCCCAGCCTACATATCTAACTACATACACTTCTCCCAATCTACAGACCTGTATGTATTTTTGGCTTCAATTATTCAACGACAGTGTTCCTGATATTGGTTTTGTTTTATTACATTTAAGATACTACAATGAAACTAATATCTAAAATAAATACGAACTTTTATTTTTATCGTTTGTGTTGTACCGTTATCTATAAATCAAATTTGATGCAACAACTATGACAATAATAATTGTTTCTACTTTTGGCAAAAGACCAGCAATTGCCTAGTGTATTACTGGTACTTTATTTTATCGACCCCGTAAGGATGAAAGACAAAGTTAACCTTGGCAGGATTTGAACTCAGAATGGCAAAGGCCGTAACTCTATGCGTCAAAGCATGGCGTCCGAGCCTCTACCAATACTGCCAATCCACCGACAAACTATGACAACAATAATGGTTTCTTATTTAAGCACAATGTCAGCAATTTTCAGGGAAGGGGATGTCGATTATATCAATCTCAATACTTGACCACCACCTAAACTATATCGAGCGTGGAAAAATGAAAGGTAAATTTGACCTTGGTAGGATTTGAACTCAAAACACAAATTATAGAAATAAATGCTGGAAAGCATTCTATCCGACTTGACCAATCCACAACCTTACGATAACGAAAACTGCCACAGCCACAGCCACAACAAAAACGCAATAAGCACAACAAAAAATAATAATAATTTCTTATTTAGGCACAAGCCAGCAATTTTTGCGGAGAGAAAATTCGATTAAATCGACTCCTGTACGTGAAAAGTACCATATGTTATCAAAGCTGTAAGGATAAAAGGCGAAGTTAACCTCGACGGGGCTGCAAAGCATGGTGTCCGACGAACTACCAACACTACCAATATACTGTCCTAATGAAAAATAATAATTTATTTTTAGAGCACAAGGTCTTACATACAGGGGACAATACAGAACGATAGGGACAGTGGGTGTTTGCACTCAAATCGAGTAAAAATATATAAACATAATAACAAGAAATAAGAAAAATACAAACAACAGAGTTCCCCCAGTAAGTGGATAGCCCCCAGGTGTAACTGAGGTACCGCACAATCCTTACCCACCCGACGCTTCTAGGTCACCTGAGAAGGGCAACCACTCACCGCCCCAAATTAGCTATCCATATGCTCATATTAGGCCCATTCACATGGGACATTCTCTCCACATTCACACAACTTTTAGCATATGTACTATGTAGCAGCACTTCTTATTCCACCCTCACCTTCCTTTCCAATTCTATGAGCGATTGGCCGACGAGAAAACTGTATGTCTCCAGTCCATTCAACCTGGTCCTCCACACGACATCTTTCGCTACCTCCACCACAAAAAATAAAATTCCCTGTCTTTCCCGAGCAAAAGAAGGCGGCAAGGCGATCTTCACTATGGACTCAGGTAATAGCCGGATCCTTTCTACACGTGACAAGAGCTGTTCGACATAAATCCACAAGTTAGTAATGCACGGACACTGGATGCGTGCGTGCAGAACGATTTCGTCGCTCAGCGCGGATCGCGTGCAGATCCGTATGACAACACGTCCGTGTCTTTAGACTTTATCTCGAACCAGCAGTGCCCCCCCCCCCCCCCCTCACCACCACCACCACCCCCACCCAGTAGGGCTGCCCGGCTCGAAGATTCCTGGAACAGACTGATAAGTTCGTCTTGGTCGACGCACAGAGTATTTCCAAGTGCGCCGTCGCATTTGCCCACCACTAATCCTCTTAGAACTCGAGACTGGAAGTTCGACTGACCACATTGCCCGCCTGGTGGAGAGCAGTGAGCGCTTCCAATGTTCCAAATGCCAGACTCCCACGACTGCAGCTCATTCAAAGAGACGAGCTTCGGAAAGGCCTGTATCACAAACAGCAAACACACCTCTAGGCAAAAAACTGGAGATATACAGCCTCAGCGCATGTTTGCAGCCTTAGTGCATGTTTGCGCATTAGTAGCCACGGCATGTCGAGACCTCTGCGTAGAGTGCTGTCAGGAGATGGCCTGCCTCACCAATGGAAGCTGTCCACTGAGAGAGGGGATAACCTATACTATCCTTATCTCTTGACTTAATAAATAAATCTACATAAGATCTAGAATCTAGATCAAACTATGTCTTTGGCCCAGCTCCCCAAAGACGCATTAGGGAAATCTAGTCGGTATCAGTCAGGCAGATGGAACTGGATTATCAAGTACCTGAGGCGTGTCTGCACGCCCCCTCCCGCTTCTATCAGATACTCTCACACAGTCCCAGAATACGTCTAAAATGCTTTTCCGGTCCCCCTCTAAAAGTAAAGGGCGTGACTTTTCCAGGAAGGATTTCAGGCGCCTAAAACCCCGTCTACACGGCCACAGTCAGAGCGTAGACGGCTACCTGTCTTAAGGCATCGCATTCACTATGCTCACGTCAACGACCTCCAAATTACCATCTGAATCCAAGAAGATCAACGTTACCTAGAGATCCAGGCCTTACCTAAATAGCACTGCAACGCACCTACCATTCCCGGTCGACTAATAGATGCAAATATCTGACAGTCGTTGAAATTCGGGGCTAGTGCGTCTGTCTTGGTTTCGCTGACGAAATTCATCCACACCTAGTGACCTGAGATTGTTCAACAGGTGACCCTGATTTCAGGACGACCCATGACCACGAACATTGATTCCCAGCATGCCTATCCTGCGCTCCGTAGCCAACGCAGTGGTGGTTATTTTTCTGTCCCTGTTTCTGCATTAGATTATGTTTGCAGGAGAAAGGGGATTTAGATTTGATGTGCTCTTTAATTCGGCGGTGGAAAGTTGATATAGTGCTGCTAATATAGACGTTGCTGCACTTGTCACATTCCGAAATGTACACCACGTAGGGACGCAAGAAAAACTCATTGTTGTGAGGAGGAGAATTGACTAGGGTACATCTGTTCATTTCACTGAGGGTTTGTCTACGAAACTTCACAGGTTTCCGTCTGTGGTCCCCAAGCGGACGCTCCTTTATAATGGATGGTAAATCCTGTAAAAATTTGCGATTATCAAACATTTCTAAGGTAAAAACCTCTTTTCCTCGCTCTTATACTTTAATTCACTGTGTTCTTATTCTACTTTCTTATTACCTCAGCATTTTTTACTAAACATGCATTGTCGGGCTTCCAAAAAATCAAACGTATTTTGCATTTGTATATGTATCCCATATATATATATATATATATATATATATATATATATGTGTGTGTGTGTGTGTGTGTGTGCGTGTGCGTGTGTGTTTGTGTGTATGGATGTGTATGTGTGTGCGTGCGTGTGAGTCTGTGTTTGTGCCTGTGCATAATACATATATATATATAGAGAGAGAGAGAGAGAGAGAGATACAAAGAGAGGGGGAGAGAGAGAGAGAGTGTGTGCGTAAGAGAAAGAAAGAGAAGAGAGAAGAGAGAAATATAGATATACATACATATAGAAAAATATATATTTATATAAGGACATTCATATAAAGGGATGATTACACGCATTCGCCTCATGAGCGTGTAAGGAAATGAAGTAGAAATACAGATAAATCAATATCGATATACTCGATATACTGACACAATGTACACTTAAGACGTATAGGAATATTCCATTTCTTTTCTCCAGATATTAATTACTTAAAAAACATTAACATTTCTTACGATTCACAACCTTTGAAGTCAACTTGTATCGTTGTAAAATTATCGTCACTTATGTATACATTTATATATATATATGTATATATATATATATATATATATATATATATATATATATATTTATATATATATATACATATATATATACATATATATATATAAATGTATATCTATATATATATATCTAAATATATATATATATATGTATATACATATATAAACACTCATATATATATAAATACTTACACACACAAATATATATATATTTTCCTTTTTCTTTTCTATTCGTACTTCACATGTCTTTGTTGTTGTGTGAGAACAAATCGACAGTATTTATCGATTAGAGCGCGTTGGTAAATACATTTCCCGGTACAAATTAAATATATCATAATGAAAAGTCTATATTTCACCAGTTCAATGACAAACAAACGTTGGTAGTTCGTTTGATATTAAGTAACAACGAAAATACGTTGTCAACATGGAGAACGATAAACGATGGTTGGATGTTTTATCGAAAAGACCTTTATATGTTCAACATGTATCTTCTACGTTTTCGTATGACAAGCAATACATGTTGATATTACATGGTAACAAATCAATGTTGTGATCTGAAAGAGTGTCTGCTTATTTCTTCAATACGACACAAAAGTCTAAGAGGGATATTGTGCAAAAAAACATGTTACTTTGTCAATATGGAGTTTCTGCGATCCAGATCAACAGATTTGAAACGTGATCATGAAGTGTCGACGAACCTACGTCGAAAATATTGCGATCTTGCGTCCTCGTTTGACATGCGACAAAGTATTGTTGCATCTCTTTAAAATCGTAGGCTTCCATGCTAAAATTCAAAATGGCCCATATATTTTTAATCCTAATTGTGTATTTAGAAATTTGGGATTCATACTTGGAGATTTCTCTTCAATACGCAGACTTATGCGAATTTTTATATTATTTGGCATATTGCGTAAGTCACCACTATCAACGTCATGTATGTCGTACATGGTCTAGAAATATTTCAATGAAGATACACATCACTGACTTTACAAGCGATATCCATACTGTTAGTATTTCCCACAGTTCTACATAATGCAACTGCTAATACCCAAGTAACAATTACTAACTTAACAGCAAAAATCGTTCGACCCCCCATCAGCTAGTCGTGAATTAATGTTAGACAATTATAATGAGGCCTGACTTAAGGCAGTACAGGATCCAGTAGGAATGATTCACATCACATCATGCACTTTTCCAATGCGGTGTTGTATGTGTGTTTGTTGATGTGTATGGCACTTTTCACTCCAATACATCTTACAACTTACCTGGTATTTAAAATGTTTGCTTCAGTATATATATATATATATATATATATAGCTGGCTTATATTAAATATGTATACTCAGCTATGTATTGAACACCTTACTTACCCGGGATGAACTTATATAAATAAATATATATATATATTTAGATATTTATATATATATATATATATATATTATATATATATATATGTATATATATATATATAAGACATGAGATAGAGAGAAAGAGGGGGTGTATGTACACGGTGGCGAGCACACATGCATACGTGAATATATTGATAGTGTATAGCATATATATACGTTTGAGGTTATGCGGGGGTGATGCAGAATGTAAGCTTCAGTCTTATAGTTCAACGGATAACCCCCTCATTTATTTCAATTATTAGATGCTGCTCACGCCATTTAGGGCCCCATTACCTGTTATTGATATATCATTTACTATGTCAGCAGTCTATATAATAAACTCAACGAGAATGAAAATATTAAAGGTTTGCATAAACTACTGCAATTATTACCACCATAATGGTATTTTGAATGGTATTTTGTGGAATACGTTGATGCAATATTGATTTTTTGCATAAAACTACTCTCAAGAAAATTGGTATTCAAGTGATTTTCCTCATTGTTTTTATTTATTTTTCTGATTTTTCAAGCCACCACCATCTGATCGATGCAGTAAACGGTTTTTCAAAATCCAACTAGTTTGATCACATCTACCTCAGGGCAAAAATTTCCATTTTTTTCCTCCTATATGTACAACTGTAAATAATAATATATGTATAATAGTATTTCTTTCTTACATACATATTCTCTATCACTCACATTCTCTCTCCAATATATGTATATAAATAAATATAGGGTGTGCCCAAAAATGTATACACAAATCCACAACATTCTAATAAATGCCTGTACAAGCAATCAAATTATGTATACATATTATTGGGAACACACTGGATATATATATATGTGTGTGTGTGTGTGTATGTGTATATATATATATATATATTACACACACACACACACACACACACACACCACACACACATATATATATATATATATATATATATATACGTACATATATATATATATATATATAAGAGTACACCAGCACTCCTCTAAATAGTTCATCATGCTTTGGGATAAAACATATCACTCGATCAAAACCTAAAAACCTAATATATGCATCAGATCGAGCGAACTTGAATGCATGCTTCTATTACTACATCATGGTAATGACGGGCAGTGTTATTCGGCTCCTTTTCACTACTACACTGTTTATTTTTTTAAAAAAATTTGACCCATACCTAT
>OZ024746.1:57882720-57895220 GCA_964016885.1 Eledone cirrhosa
AATGCAATATATATTTATATATATTGCATTAAACAAATCATCTATCTTTCTGTATATATATCACCTTGATCACCTTGACCGACCAGTCTGTCGGGCGCCAAACGGCGCCGCTGGTCACAGCACGTCGTGCTATTTTAGCCATAATATATATATATATATATATATATATATATATATATATATATATATCATATATATACACAGAAAGATAGAGAAGGGAAATAGAGAGAGAGGTTTTACTCAACAGTGTGTTGCTGTAAGCGCTAAGGTTTAATATCTCTTTAGATTGGCAATAGTTACTAATATAAACTACATCTTATTTTATAATTTTGTTATGCAATAGAATTCAACACTAGTGATAAATATGCGGTTGATTTTCAAGTCCAACAGCACTAGGTCGATAGAAGACAATAGATCAGGTTGGTCTAGGTGATATAGGTATTCAAATATAAAGTTTCGAAGCCTAGATGCCATTGTGGTAACGATAGAAAACTGAGTTAGTTGTTGAAGCCTGTTTATTATTGATTATTTTCTAATCAATTGAATCTATATTAGTGTAGCATTAGTGTAGCATTAGTTTCAGGTATATACGCAATTGCATAACTTGATTGATGTTTGTACAGCGTAAGGGTTTGATCAGGCAAAACCTGGCTACTATTACGCACGTAGACAAAGAAAGGTTTTTCTAACAAAGCAAAACGTAAAACATATGATGCCTGTACACGTAGTACAAATAGACATGTTTGTGAGATGTGGACATTAGATGCAGTGGATATATAAAAGCGAAAGCAAATTGATCTGAAAATACTTTATTAGATGTGTAATGTTAGTATATATGAACAATAAAGCATAGATGAGCTGACAGAAAAAAAATCTGCATTTAAGAGAAATTAGATGCATCGTGCAACAGAAGAACTTTGCTGGTATAGACATATACACCGTACGGATGATCACCGTTGACATAAGGGTGCTGAATATTGCAAAGGTGGTTTCAAAGAAATAGTGGAGACAAGATGATGATAGAGCTCATCTAATCTCCGCAAGCATAGAGGTCAAAATTGGTATTTCCTTGGAGGTCAGAATGTCTCTCGTATTATAGGTCTTATCTTTAAATTTAGCAATACGGAAGCCTATGTATGGAATATGCGTGTTTAGGCATATGAACTGTTAAATGTGACGTCAAGCAGACGAAAAATGGATATAACTTGAAGCGGAACATTGAGCGGGGTTGTAGTTTTTTTCATTAGTTTAACATTTTTCTGTGAGGCAATCGCTGTATTTTACATTATCTATTAATAACATCAAACCAAGTTAGATGGTTGCTATTTCTACTGGCAATATAAAATATACTTCCTCATGGTGCAAACTATAGTCACGCACATACATATATATATATATATATATATATATATATATATATATATATATATATATATATATATATATATATATATATATGTATGTATGTATATATGTATGCGGGTGTGTATGTATATATATATATATACATTATTAAGGCGCGACTAACAAGGTTGTGAAAAATTTTATGTGAAATACACAATAATTGTTTCACAAATTATAACAGCTATGGCGTCCTAGGTGTGAGCTCATCCTGAATCATTCATATACCAAAAAATACCGATAATCGATAATAATAATAATAATAATAATACTAATAATAATAATAAAAACGACGACGGCGACGACGATGATGATGATGATGATGATGATGATTACGATAATGAAATAATACTAGTAATGGTGATGGTCGTGCTGGTTTCTAACATATTATGTACAATCACTTTACTAACATGAATTTATTCCTTTTACACACAGACACAGATGAAAAGAGCAATTTTTTCAAACACACACACATTGCCAAATATATAGACAAATGGTGGTGCTCGTTCATTCGAACATGGAACATGGAAGAATCGGGGGATTATGATGTTGGGACGAGGTAAAGGGTTAGGTAGAGAATGAGGAAGGAGTTGATGATAGTGGATTTTATGCTTACGTTACTGTGCTATTTTATGTACACTATTCATCTACTTAAGGTGGTGAATTGGCAAATTCACTAGGGCATCGAAATAAGAATTACTAGATATTTGTTCCGACTCACTGACTTCTGAGTGCAAATCTTGTAAAGGTTAACAGTAGCTTTCAGGATTTTGAGGGCGGTAAATAATTTACCATTCCAGCACACGGATCGATTCTTCTTTTTCCTCTAACCCTCCTGTCATCATTTGCCCCATATATTTCTCCCATTTAGAATGCACCAGACATTATATGTATCAGTAAGGTGCACCTTCCTTCTTGCTTATGTGTAAATTGTATGGCGCACAATGTAAGATACGTCCAGTGCCTAGAAGATCTAACTTTCTGAATGATGTCCATGTATATAATACCTAGCATTTTCAACGTAATATTTTGGATTCTCCTTCGATCGCGTGAGTGCTCATTCAGTTGTGCGAGCAAACGCACGATTAACTAGTGTAGAGTAACCTAGCTGTGATCCTTGAAAAATTTGGGTCATTAAAGTGAGAACCGGTTGGCTCTGTGAGCTACGTCCAACATTATATGTATTTGTTATAAACTAAATATAAAAATGCTAATTAGTGTCCATTCTTCTCTGAGCATAAACATTGTTCTTGATTATACTATTTTGTTGTACAATAATCTAGGATGAATAGGATGTAGTGGGTGGGAAAAATAGGTGTAAGTTAACGGATTCCTCGATATAGAATATAATGCGTACGTGTTTGACTTTTCTAAAGACACGTGTACATTTAAAGTATTCCCATGCCAAACTTCTAACCCGTATTCTATGGTCTTTACGATTTCTATTACAAGTGTCTATATATTTGCTGCTACAAATGACGTAATATTATTGATATATCAATCAGTATTTACCAACATATTTCTCACAAACAGAGTGCTTTTCAAATACCTACAGCAATATACTACAAACCTGGTTAATATAGATTAAAATATATATACAACGAATACAAATAATACCGAAAGAAATCTCTCCCAGAAATAATAGAAAGATGCTGAAGAGTTTAAATAAGTAATGAGAAAACTAAATACAATACAACAAAACAACAAAGATTGAAAAACAAGAACTCAATTGCTATTCATTGCCTTATAAACTTCCTCATTCACACACATTTACAAGTTATATTCGGCACCCATAGGAACGCCTTTCCAAACTACACGGACGTAATCCATTCAGCGTCGTGCAAACAAGGCAAATTGAATGTGCAAATTGACGAGAGAGATAAAGAGAGAATGGGGAAGAAAGAGGGTGAGAGAAGGCAGAGAATAACATGACAAAAAGGTGGAAATAATAATAATGATAATAATAATAATGTCCATACTGATCACATGTGACGTAAAGGATATATGTGGTGTGGTATATTTTTACAATTCAGAAATTCTCTAGGTGAATATGGAAGCAATTATTGATCACTGGGGCTTTTAGTCACTCAGAGTAAATTCGAAAAAACACCCACATGAGAGACACACTAAAACACACATATACACGCACACACACACGCACTAGGGACCTATGGGTTTATCTATATAGCTATCTCTCTAGCCATCCAAATAAATATTTATACTTTGATACATGTATTCTCACTTTGTATCAGTTTAGTTATATAATAACGGCGTATTCTTTAAAAAATGTTTCCCCCATAATTTATTTATTTCCATCAACAAATGCACCCGCCTTCTCTCTCTTTCTCTCTCTCACACAAACATACACACACATATATACACATATATACACATATATACATATATATATATATATATATATATATATATATATATATATATATATATATATATATATATAAATATATATATATATATATATATATATATATATATATATATATATATATATATATATATATATATGTATAAATATATATATATATATCGATATACATTGGCTATGAATGTCGTATCGATATACAACCTTTGACATAAATTATATATATATATATATAAAATTTATGTCAAAGGTTGTATATTGATACGACATTCATAGCCTAGTCAACGTATATCGACTGAAAGGCAAATCCGCTTGTGATTAACTGCAGCGTACACATCCCCTCCGCGTAACCCATCATCCCTCATCTGCCCCATACTTATCATTTACCTCCCAAACGTTGTGTTGCATTGTCACGCAGCTTAGGTTAGAGGAACTAAGCGACGATTTACACATTTTATATGGTTTAGTAGATTTAAATAATTGTTTCTACTTTTGGCACAAGGCCAGCAAATACCCAGTGTATTACTGGTACTTTATTTTATCGACCCCGTAAGGATTAAAGGCAAAGTTAATCTCGGCGGGATTTAAACTCAGAATGGCAAGGGCCGTAACTCTATGCGTCAAAGCATAGCGTCCGAGCCTCTACCGATACTGCCAAGATTTAAATAATGTCGCTATATCCTTATTTTTACAGCCCTCTCAATGCATTTTTCTTACTAAGCACTGATATGCTGTTAACCATAAACAACAGGAATAACGTCGATGTAAATGGTACTGAACGTAACACACAGACATATATGTATATATATATATATATATATATATATATATATATATATATACGCATATATAGATAGATAGATACATACAAACATGTGTGTGTAGATATAGTTATATAGATATATGAATTAGAGTGCGCGTGTATACATATATATATATACGCATATATATATATATATATATATATATATATATATATATATATATATATATATATATATATGTGTGTGTGTGTGTGTATGTGTGTGCGTGTGTATGTGTGTGCGTGTTTGTGTATGTGTGTGTGTATAATCCATGTATATTAAAATATATATTTATATATTATTTCATTTTTAAACGACAGACATTTATAACGGGGATCTGTTAACATTTACTTATTTATTTCTCTATATATTACATTCTGCATATATATATATATATTCGCCCTTGCGTATTGGTGTATCTTCAATGTGACAACTTCATGTATTCTATTTATGCAATAAAACGGTCAACTGGACAAGATCAAATACGTTACATATGGCAGAATGGCAGAAATATATATCTTTTGATACTAATGTTAAATTACTCTCTATATGTAACGGTACATGTTCATAATACATTTCACACTTCCACACATGGGCGCATAGATAGTATTTGTAAAACCCACACTCAGTTAGTATATATATATATATATATATATATATATATTTCTTTGTGTGTGTGTATGTATATTCTTCAGGTTTTATTATTTTCTTTCATACATGTACACGATTAGAGATAGAGAGAGTCATTTTCTAATATAGGAATTGAAATGTATATAAGATCAACTAAGTATATACGTATGTATGAATATGTGTGTACGTGTGTGCTGGTATGGGTATTGTTATGTGTGCAGAGCTGTATATTTAGAGTTGTATGTGTAAAGATGCATGTGTCCCTATCTGTACATGCAGTTATTACAAGCTGAATTTCTGAAATATTCTATATATTTTTACAGTTCCTTTAATGGACTGCACTTGCAGGTTTGTAATATAACGAAGAGGCACACTCCCCACAAGCATATGTTTAAATGTATAGTCAGGGTGGAATGTCCGTAGATTCTTCATTGGTAAAGCAGACATTTTCTTCTTTTCGATAATTTTTAGTATTATATTGGTCTCTGATTTAGGCACAAGGCCAACAATTTTAGGGAAGCGGAAAATCGATTAAATCCACTCCAGTTCATTACTGGTACTTCATTTTATCCATCGCATAAGGATCAAAGGCAAAGCTAACCTTCATGGAATTTGAACTCAGATCGTATAGGGTCGTAACTCTATGCTATGAAGCATGTTGTCCGACGTTCCACCGATACTGCCAATTCACCGCCTATCTTTAGCATTATATTGACATTTGCTTTGCAACCGATTTCCACTACTGTGCATTCCTTCTGTTCTTACACACGTCACATATCACTATGTTTGGTGTGCTATGTTTGCATTTTATTGGGGCTTTGACTGGAACATTCCACCATTAATCTTTCATAATATGTATGTATATGCCGTCCACATCACTATAGCTCATATTTTCATTCACAGGCCTAACATTCCTACGGATTCCATAATATAGAATTGTGAACACTACATAATTTCTCGTAGTTAAATAACATTGTGATGGCATCATTGGACAGCTAATTATGATGTGGATGATATCCTCGACGTTTCTTCCGCAGAGTCTTCATCTTTTGCCACATCTAAATGTTTTGCTTTCATCCCTATCCGTTTTGAGTTTCAGATATTTTGTTTCTTCTTGTTCTTGCTTTTTAAAATCATATTCATTAAAGTGGGAAACATTATACAGGTTGCCTCTCCGATATTACTTTCAATATCTATATTACTCTCACTTTGAAGCATTCTGGCATCATAGCCATGCAAGGCTGTTAGCTCATAAGCATGCAGACGTTAATCCATGGATTACTTGAGGTATTGCTGTATAATTTCACTGGGAATGAAGTTGTTGTTATCATGCAGGGAGCCTTACTCAAACAGCTCCTTTCCAACACATATGATATTATCTGCCTCGTGTAGAGAGACTTGTTCTATAGATGGGCTTCTACGGTTGATGGTTCGTAGACATTGTCGGAATGTTACAACACTCCAATGCTGTTTGGATTTATGCTAACCCCTGCCTCTGTCTTTATATTTCATCTAAAGGCATTCTATGTCACTATCGATGTGGAAATATCTGGTACCTTTTAGAAATTTCTAGTCAATTACTCATAATGCTGGAGTCAACAAAAGCAGCGAACACATTGTAGGCAACTGCTTTTTCTGCGAGCAGAATTTCGAAGACATATTTTTCTTATTCGCATATTGCATTTCAGGGGTACTCTTTTTTTGTGGCATATGCCAACATATGTAGCATTCATTGTAAAATACCGATGAAACTCTCAGGTCATTGATAGAGATATTACTAGACGGGCGTGTAGTTTTAACGGGGTTTACATCATATAGGAACATTTAACCTAGCCAAACTGCATTTCCCATAGCTTTCAAAAATATTGAATATATATATTTTACATGTTATAAAGAAACTTTATAACATTTATAAAAAAGGTGATGTTGGCAAAGACTTCTTTATCAATTTTGAATCATCAAAATATTTATTATTAGGTTAAATAGGTTTTCGTTAAAACTACTGCATGCTTATTTTCGACCACATTGGTCGCTTCTGTCCTTGTTAAAGTAAGGGATCCCTTATATATAACATCCGGCTTCGGAAGGGCATCGATGATGAAGTTGCATTTATGGCAGTGGGATCGGGAGCAAAGGGGTGTGGGGGGAAGTAGTTGGTGAAGGAGCGGCAGGCGAGATGATCTCTGTGTTTGCGTGTGTTCTTGAAGGGAGTGGAGTAGGAAGATGATGAAATTGGAGGAGACTGACTGGTGGTGGCGGAAGAATCTGAGGACCGTCATCTGGAGAGGCAATGTGTAGAGGTGTGATAGGTTTCATACTACCATATTTCATGGCGCCGACGACGCTTCGCCCTCGATGATTGGCCCTAATTTTGACAACCTAAAAACTGAAAAAAAAAATAATAAACAACCTTCGCATGGTAGATTTTTAAGACATATTTTAGGAAAAAAGTAGCGCCGTCGACGCCAGGAAATACGGTATTTCAACAGATGCCACGTGTATATAATAAAGGTGAAGTACGGACGAGAAATAAATCCAATGTTGCACAAATAACGCTGTCTGGTGCGTTGTATTCATTTCTTTATCTTTGATCCGTATTAGATGAAAAAATAAATTATTCGAAGATTTTCAAATTAAACATAGGAAGTTACTCATTAATTTGATGGTTATTTATAGTCAATAATTTCAGTGGAAAATATGGTCGAAAATATTAAAAATCATAAATTCTATCTTTTATCAACACTTCGAATATAAACCTGGAGTCTAACGGACCACCAATGTCTAACCTATTTACTGATTTACGATACGAATGATAATGAGTCAACATATCGTATTGAGTTAACAACTATTGAATCAGCAGATCACGTTGACATCGTAGAGCCCATTGTGTAGTAATAAATCTAAATGTAGTATTACCTACATCTGTCACATTTTGGGAGTATATTCACAATTGTATCTTGACTATCTACGAATAAGATATTATATATCTAATACTGAAAAAAATACTAAAATTCTAAAACAAAGGAAAGATGCGTACTATGTACTGTAAATATGCATTTGACTGTCACCACACATTATGAACCTGAAGATTGCGAAAGCATGAAAGTACTTGTTCAATTAACACTTAACATTTAATATTCTGTCATACTATTTCATTATAATACCATTATAAATTTTAAAGGATTGTAAATAAAACGAGTAAATCAGACAAAGTTGGAATTCCTCTTATTAATATAATCTTCTATACACAACCATACACACCCGTGTATATTTATCTATCTATCTATCTATATATATATATATATATATGTATATATATATATATATATATATATATATATATATATATATATATATATATATATATATATATATATATATATATATATATATATATATATATATAAATATATATATAAATATATATAACCAAAAGTTAAACAAGGTTCATTGATTAATCATGTATAATGTTAATTAATTTTGCATAATGTTCTACCTCACCTTATGAAATGCATATCATTTCTTTTATAGAGTAAGTTAATCTCTTCATTAAATACCTCTAGTTTGATTTTGAATCCTGTTTTTAAGTCTTGAATTTTCTAAATTTGAGATCTGTAATATATTCAGGCTTTCAAACCGTTTAGTTAATTTAAACGTTTCGATACGTATTGTTTACATTGATCGTGTATAATTTTCGTTTTATCTAAATTGATTATTAATCTGTATTTAACTTGTTCTATAGTATTGAATAGAGTAAGATTTGGTTGAATCGAAAAAATAATACTCTCAAGAGTAATTATAGCTAATAATTAAACCTATATGTAATTGACAAGTATGGATTTAAATAGTATTGTTTACAATATTTATATTTCTAAACATTATATAAAATGCATATACCGATGCTAATATCCAAGTAAATTGAGTTAAACACTCGCATAATTATTTACTCATCATTGTTAGTTAATAATGTTTCTAACTCTGAATTTTATAACTAAATTATTGAATGTATTTATTAATTTAATTATGCTCCAGATTATCATTGAAAATATTTTATATTATTTTATATTATTGTATATTGTTTTAATTTTGATATAATATAATAGTATAATTTCTATCAAATACAATAGATTAAAAATTCCACGGTATTTAATTAATCGCTTCTACCTAACTTAATATTTAAAAAAAAAACCACGCATCATGCCCTTCTTTTCTTCCTCTATTTTCCTTTTGCAATTATATATTCTACCATCTCTGTCTCCCTCTCTTTGTTTTTATCTTCATCTCATTATCTTTTATTTAGCTCTCTCTCTCTCATTTGGTTTCTTTCTCTAATACGGATATTTACATATTTAAATATTTAAATATTTAACATTTATGTACTTATGTGTTTATGTAATTATTTTTCATGTATTTATTTATTTTTTCTACACTTTCTCCTACTCACCCTCTCCATTATATTTAGTTTGTCATGTTAGTACTTATGGTATATAAATATTGAGTTTTGTTGTAATTAATCACTGCCAAGACTGGAATTGAACCATCAGCACAGTTGAGGTATGTCACACATCAACATATATATTTTATCTGATGAGGACGTACTGTAAAAACAGCACAGTACCTCCGAAATATATATAATAAATATATTTTGATTACGTTGAATGTCTATGTTTATTAATATTTTGGATAAATATAAATATATATGTATATAAGTAGTAACACAACAGTTAGTTCACCATACCGAGAACAATTGTTCTACCTTAGCGGATCCTCAGTTCGTAATGGTCATGGTTATGCCCAATAGGAAGGACAACTATATGAACGCGCATGCGCAGAAACGGTCTCTTCACCCAAGCAATACACAAAGGCGGGCGAAAGGTATAAGGGAAATAACTGCGAAAGTCCGAAAAGTAGTTCTAGTTGATAAAAAATGTGTATGTTGTTGTTATTCAATCCGGAGCTTTGTAGTTGTGTAAGAGGTGTTTCCAGAGATGTGGACAACATGTGAAGATTTCATATCTTGAGTTTAGGAAATCGCTATTGTGTAATCTCCTTAGAATATTTATCCGTTCATCAATACATAGTCCACAAGACGGATTGCCGCTTGCGTATGGCTTGGACCTAGTGATGGCTTTCCATTGAATAGAGTAGTCTATACTTGAGTCCTTGAGGGACCATACGTTTCGGGAGTGATCGTTTGTCCGGGAACCTGAAGGTCAACTGATGGTTCAGGAAGTGTTCCTTAAATAGGCCCTCCGCCATACCCACATAGGATTTGACCTCCTGTAGTTGATTTGGTCAGCTGGAAGTGACCACAGATTCATAAACTACAGCGGGTATGTTGCATTGCTGTTGAAAGGGGACAAGCTTCAGGCTTTCGGCAAGAGCATCCTGGTGGGGTACTTCTCTTAGGGATGTTGGTGATGTGGGCCTTCATATTCTTAGCGCTAGAGTACCGTAGATTTACTCTGTGTCTGTTAAAGATGGAGCGGTATTTGTGACCTATGGGAAAGTGTCTATCTAAGAGGGCTAAACAATGTTTCCGACATCTGTTTTAACGTTGAGTGAGAAGGGGGGAGAGAACCAGATAATGTGTCTATTGTTACGCTTTCTTTTCTTATTGCTGCTGTTGTTAGTGGGAGAATAAGTGATACGGTGGGAGAAGCCGCTGTTAGCTAATGCCGTGTTGTCGTAAGGTTCCGCTCTGTCAAAGATAGCCTTATTAGAAGAGAGGTTAGAGATTCTAGTACTGATATTATTTACGAAGTTTCTAACAACAGAGGGAGGGTGGCATGAGTCCCTGTGAATGTAATTGAGTTGTTCATTAAGCTTATAGAAGGGTCTGTAGGTGTGAGTGTGCGAATATCTAAATTAATGTCTAAGAAATCTACGCTAGAGGTTGGTAGCTACTGTTATCCTAAGTCCTAACTCATTAAAGGTAGAAGTTATCTCTTTTGTAAACCGGTCGAAGTCGTGACCACTTTTATGGCTCGATAAGGTCAGACCATCGTCGCGGTATATTCCCGTGTGGAAGTCCGGGAATCTAACATGTAATATGTCTAAAATAAATAGGCCAACCAAGTCGCATGCGTAAGCACTGTCAAACGATCCCATGGAGACGTCGAATAGTTCTGAAGTGGACGACTTCTTTACTCAGGCTACTCCGTTATTGAAGAGGAGGGTTTTCTGGTAGTGAGCGATAATTTCCCTGTCTAAAATATTGACGGTAGTGTAAGTGGTAGCATAGTCGAACGCTTTGTTTAACAGGGCCTCTGAGATTGACCGGTAAAATTCTACAATGTCGAATTGCGTGAATTTCGCTTTTTTGGATATGAAGGATTTAAACCACTTAATGACGGAGTCGCTGTTCTCCCACTGGGATAGGTTGGTCTTGGTCCTAATGGTCTTAACTATGTTTCTAAGTATAGCCTTACTGACTAGTCTCATATCCGTGGGTGCCGAGTTTAGTAGTCTACACGTGGGTTTAGAAGTAAAGTCAACCTTGTGATCCTTCAGGGTGAGGAACGCCACCCTCTTAGCTAAGTATTGTAGCGTCTTATCTAATTCAAGGGCGGCGGCAAGGTATTTGGCTTTTGTAGTGATGTCGTGGTAGGCCATATGGTTAGCCTTCTTATATTTAGAGGTAATAGCGTTATGGGCCAAGTGGCTGTAAGTAGTGTTGTTGACCTCGTAAACATTATTGGTTTTGTCAGAAAGAACGAAAATGTTATATGAAGACCTACATTTATTAATATCATTTCTAAGTTTAATTTGAAAGGTGTTAGAGTGTTTGAGAAAGGAAATATTAGCGACTAAGTCAAGAAGGTCCGCTTTGAAATGGTCGAGTTCAGTTACCTTAGGAGGGTAGGCTCTCGATTTCAGGTTGAATGTGTTACTGGTGCCTGTAATTTTGCCTTCAAAAGCTAGGGTTCGCCATCTTAAGCGTCTGACGATATCTTCCGCTTTTTGTAGGAAAAGCGTTTGGTAAATATGGTTGGAGGAATTGGGAATATTCTTCAGAGAGTAATCCACTTCGTATAAATCCATTCTGACGTTGATGAGACACAAAGTTGTGTAGGACACGAGGATATAGAGAGCGCTCACAGGGTAGAAAGCCAAACTCCCACGTGGTGAAGAATCTGCTAAAGGCCAAACTTCCATGTAGTGAAAAGAATCTGCTGACCGTCCTGGAGACGTATATAGAGGTAGAACACTAGAAGGTAATATCCGTAGTGGTAGCGCACTCAGTTCATGGGACGAGTTAGGTAGAAGGGTTGACACAACAG
>OZ024746.1:57900220-57902720 GCA_964016885.1 Eledone cirrhosa
TATATATAGAGAGAGAGAATTAATGGAACGACATAAATCACCATGCTCCTGGCTCAAATTGGAACTGAATCTAAATAAGAAAACTGAATAACGACAGAAACCAACAACATTGGCCAAATTGTTATAGCATGTTCTATATATTAAATCTTAAATAAATACAACAAATTAATATTTCCTTTGAGACAAGGAAGCTGCCAACATTGATGTATTTCAAACTTACATTGGCATGTAATTTAGATACGTTTGTTTTTGTATGTAAATATATTTTCATTTCCATAACAAAAATTGTACATTTATATAGAGATTCCGACAAATATAATTTTAACATAAAAGAGTCTATTTAAACAAGAACATCTAAATATACTCGATGAAATATTTCTAAGGCCATGAAGAGACAAGTCTTATTAGACCGTCAAATAGAATGTTTTGCGATATTAATTCCGTTTCTCTGCGCATTGAGTTCAAATATATTCGGTGTCAACATTGCCTTTGAAAATCTTGAGTTTGATAAAATACTAGTCAGGTACAGGGTTCAACTTTCAATCAACGAAATAGAGTGTATTCAAACTTCTAGAGAGATGGACACCAAGAGGTATTAAAATGCCGTACGTCATGAAGAATGCCCTCAGAACCCGTTTTCAGACCATATCCCATATACAAATTTCTAGTACATATATAGAAGGGAACCTGCCGGTATGGAGAAGCAGGCTGAAGATTCGCTCACCCCAGCCCCAATAAAAACTGAGCCCAATCTGCCCATCCAAAATACACCAGACGAAACCACATATACCTACAAACCTGCACACAGGGCAACAGCACAAGGAATAGGGTGACGTTCCATATAGTTCTTCGCTAAAAGGGAGACAGTATGCAGTTGTGTTGTATATTGTTCAAACTGCAAATACAAGAACACAACAATAAAGCTATATATATATATATATATATATATGTATATATAGTTACAATGTGGAAAATTAAAAGATCGAGGCATTTAATCACTGACAATTTTTTTCTTTCAATAGTAATATACCTCAGACAACAAATTATCTTATTTGACAATATAAGTTAGCGAAGACGTTAGTGGTCATCAGACATGTATGGGCATGTATATGCGTAAGTTTATATATGTATATATATATATATATGTGTGAGTGTGTGTATGGGTGCATGTGCATGTGTCCGCAGTATTACTTACTGAAGTAAGTGAAAGCGTAAAGGAGATAAATTTCAAATGTGTACTCAATACATATTGGTGAATTTGTTCTCTCTCTCTATATATATATACCAGGCCTTTACATCGAATTCCCTATTTCACACACATATATATACACAGTGAGATGGAGGGAGTGACAGACAATGATAGATACATAGATGTTCAATATATGTATCATTCTACACAGCCAGACAACCAAGACGGATTTACGTTACTGACAATACACCTATTTGGCAGCCGCAGTATTTGGCAGGTTATAGTGAAAACAGAAAGAGTAAATCTAGTAAAGAGAGCCAGAATTCTATTTTAACGTTTCTGTTTTATAGTCAAATAGAAATATATACAAATAGAGATTTATTCACAAAATTATTTTCGTTTCCTTGTTTACAATGTTAGCATTTAAGGAGTAATTTTGTAATTTTTGGTATTCCACCAGTCAGTGTTTTTGAATAGCCATCATGTTCTTGCTAGTATGACGAATAATAATGTGTGCATATGTGAGTACATTGGTTTATAAGGATGTGTGAATGTATGTGTATTTGTGTAAGTGGTTGATCCTTGCGTGTTGTTGTTGGTCGGTATAAGCTGCAATAGAGCCTTCTGTGTGAATGTCTCCGCTCATGTGTGACAACGGACGAGATAGGGGTGATATTCGTTAGGGGTATAGAAATAAGGGTGAGCATACGTGTGCAAGATTAAAGAAATTGAGGAAGGGGTTTTCAGTTCATAACGGACAAGGGGGAAAATCAGGCTATGCTCATTCTTGGTGCTTGAGGTCGGGAATTCGTGATGTAAAAGGACACCAAGGACTGAGACATGTAAGAAGGAGTCACCAGGGGCACGTGGATGGCGAGCGACAATATATGAATATATATATATATATATATATTGTTATACTTGGGGACACACGATTTCATATAAAAAAACCTCGCTAAACTATATATATATATATATATATATATATGTTACTCTTTTACTATTTTACCTGTTCCAGTCATCCGGCTGGGGCCATGTATATATGCATATATATATATATATATATATATATATATTTATACTCATTAGAATATAGAAGGAGAAATAAAAGATGACATGAAAAATAAATAGTGAGAAGAGGACTGAATGGGAAAACAAACTGAGACAAAACACACGTGCGTATTCAGACACCATGTATGCAAACGCACATACTCACACACACATTTATATATATGTAAGTCTAAAGTATGTCGCAAGCCAGAAAGCTCATTCGGCCGCTACTTATCCCGGTTTCTTGGCGTGAAGCGACTG
>OZ024746.1:57905220-57927720 GCA_964016885.1 Eledone cirrhosa
TATATATATTTTATATTATATATATATATATATATATATAATTTGTACCCACGACATTATGATCGTAAGTCCAACACCCTTACCACTAGGCTACCTGCCTCCACTATATATATATATATATATACATTGGAGGCAGGTAGCCTAGTGGTAAGGGTGTTGGACTTACAATCATAATGTCGTGGGTTCGATTCCTGGGTTGCGTGTTGTGTTGTTGACCAATATATAGTGAAAGGGAGATGGGAGGAAGAGAGTAAAAAGAGGTACAGACAGAGAGAGATTATCTGCTTCTATCCACTCATATTTATTTTTTTCTATTCGATAATATAGCGCTACTTATTTACATATATAAGAATAGAGAGGATACAGTCGTTTTCATTAATCCAATTACCATAGTGCCATATGTATTTCCTTAGCTGCTTCGTTTTGCCATTTGTATTACCTGGAAGTGGGATGTGAGATTGGAACCCAGAATTCATACAACCAGATAATATATCATACTTTAACACCTCTGGACGATATCTTTATTTATCGAGCCCTACTAGACGAACAGAAAATTTGAGCTTGATGAACTCAAAGCGCAGAGAATCAGAACGAACATAGGGTATTTATTCCGACATTAACGCCTGCCAATTCACCAATAAATGTATATAAAATTAACATTTGAACATGAACATTAAATTACACAGAGGACAATTTATTCATATGCTCATCTAAATAGACTCTATGACCAATAGTAGATATCAACTTGATAATAGTTCAGCTCGATCAGCTTTGACTTGGACAACTTATATAACACATTGTATATATTAGGCATTCAGACCCTAACATGGCGGATATTCATTAGTGCATAATCAGAGATGTCCTGGTTATTTTATATAACAATATAACATATATAACGTAGTTCTGCGTACCATGAAAAGACGGGATGCTTATGCTTGATATACCATGTGATCGGTTCTGACCCGGGGCTCAGCCACTCTATCAAAAATTCTATAAATTCATCAGACTGGTAAATGTAAAAAAAAAAATCTTCATAAATGTAAACGGAACTCAACTTCCAATTTCTATCTAAATATAGGCCTTTTGTATTTTATTCCTGGTCAAAAAGAAATCAATATATATTCCTGTAATATTCTGCCAGTATTTACTGAATAACATTTTCATCAGATAATTATTTTTGAAAAATAACTGTCAAATTTACTTAATTACGTATAGAAGCTTTCACACGTGTTCATACACTTAGATGTATGTTAACCGATGCGATATTTGTTTTTTCTCACTTTTTCTTTAAAAAACAAATCAGTTTCGGCAGGACATTTTGGCGCTCCATCTTTGGAATTTGGAGAAAGTTGAAATGTTATGAGTTGAAATTGTGAAATGTCTTGCATATGTTATTGTCCTATTGTACTCTTGTTGTCATCTAAATGTAATACATTTACAAAAATAAATAGGATGCGGCCACCTGCAACATAACATTTTTGGCATTTGTCGCGATAACCAAACATTTTAAAATACAAATGCTTCATCATGAATAGGAAATAAAGAGCTGGAACGAGTAAAGCAGGAATGCGTTACAATTATTTTCCCTTGTCGTTGTATTTTAGCTGTATTACACAGTTGATACCAAACGGCTGATGCAGCGCCAACTGATATTTTGGTACGATAGTTATAAAGTGTTACATACTTATCTGAATAACTATCGTAATTCCAGTCAAAAAATTTTATAAATGTAATTTCCAAGCACCAAATTAATAAGGAAAACGGTAGTTATTTTATTACTTTATTATATACTGGTGCTGAGACAGAACTCCGTATCCTGGATATGGAATTTCCGGCAAATAAATGAATATGTGTCGATTAAAAATAAGGTTGTGTGGCTTCTGGGAAATCTTATTTAAAAAATATGTAGGAGTAAAACGAACAAAAAACACGGAAGACTCAAACACAGGAACAATTCCTGCTCATTAGCTATTTACAGCTCTTTATACAAATAAGGATAATCAGATAATCAGCCTATGTACTTACATATCAAAATTATATGTGTTCGCCTATATTGAGTTCCAGCAGACAGCAGGTTAAAGGAGCATTTGCCTGATAACGACCAGTGTCAGAAATGATACCAGCCTTGCTTCTGGTGGAATGCGCTAGATGGTGCTATGTCTAGAGTTTCCAAATTCATAGCTGATGGCTTTAAAAATGTTTATTCATAAACATACCGTATATCGCTAGATACATTATAGATCGAACAACTTTATTCTATTTTCCGGTGAAGCCAGTGGAACTGGAGATTATTCCTTGGCAGGTGTTATTTCATTAGTATCCGACGTAGTTTTGTGGCGATTAAACATGGAAGTAGTAGTATATTCTCCTCTGAGAAGACATGAAATCGCTTAAAAGATGAAGGTCATTTAACTAAACGTTTGGCGAATGAATTGTAGGTGTGAAAAAGGAGATGTTCACAGTCTAAAAATTACGCATAAATATATATATAATAAAAGAGTCGGGCCAGATGGATACAGATCGAAATTTGACCTGATCAATACTGAAACGCACGTATCCAATCAGTAAACGTAATGAAGTCTTAATAAATCGTCCTTGTATTATTCTATTACACTCTGTCTACCTGTATACCTCGCCACTGACGTGAACCTAAACATCGAGTGCCCACCTGGGTGAACTACAGTAATATTCTGGAGGAGTTAAGGTAAATTAAGTCTACACAAAAGGTCTGTGTAAATGAATAAATGTATTCAGGCATGCGCGTATTTTCGTGAGCGTAAATTATTGCTGCTTTCGAAAATAACCAAGTGTATTTTTATCATTATTGTTTTGAAATTACTTTCATCTTATCATCTTCCTTTGACAAGGCACCGCTTTTAAATTGTACATTATAATATAGTTTTCCTGCACTCATTTCTATTTAAAATTATATGCCCAAATGATATATATATATATTTCGTTTACTTAGAAAATTTAAGCATGTGCGATAAGAAGTTAATGACAAAAATATTATATATACAGAAATATTGAATAGTGCAAACAATTTGATGGGTTTATACTTTAGAATAGAATGCCGCTCATAAAAGTATGATGGAAGGTATTAATTTAAATATAGGCACTTGACATTTTTTTAACCAAAGAATCAGGTGCAGTTTGATGTTAAAAGGATTATTAGAATAGCCACGTCAAGAACAGTGGGTTGGCAGTATCGGTAGAGAGGCGGACACCATTCTTTACAGCATAGAGTTATGGCGCTTTACGGTCTGAGTTCAAATCCCGCCGAGGTTAACTTTGCCTTTCATTATGGGGTTTGAGGGCGAGGTAAGTCCTACGCAATCTGTGTTTACATGCTGTAACCAGGTCATCTTTCTTGTTTAGGAGTTGGTCCGTCGAAAACCGCATTTGTAAAGTTTCCTCCGAGCATAAATTGCACGGACGGCGTCCTCCCGTCTAAGAGTTGGCTCTGGACAGTAAGCTCCAAGTGAGATCATAGGTAATGTTGTTATCCTTGAGGTCCCATATGTGGCCCGAAAGTGTAGTGGCGTGACGCCGGGCCGGGTTTCGGAAGGTATGTCTGTGTTAGTATAGCCGGGTCTTGAAGTCACAGGCGGTCAATCCTATATAAGCTTTGTTGGAGGTGTCCGTCCTCACGTTGCACTGGTATATCACATCACGATCTCTGCATCTGTTGTCGAGGGGGAAATGGATCCATCAGGACAGTTGCACCTCCTGGTCGGCTCTCCACTGCTTATAATTCCGTCCCACCTAGTAAACCTTTCTTTAGCCTAGCAGTACCAGTGAGAGACTTAGGTCGTAGTAACCAGAAATTGTTTTTTTTTTTTACATTTAATTACTTTTTAACACTCTCGGTATTTTTCTATATTTTACGCCATATTGTTTTACTTATTGTTTCGACTTCCTCCCCCTCCCCCTCCATTGTATCTTCTTTGACCTCATGCCCAGCTGTAGTCGGCACTATTAACGCATGACTGGGTCTCCTCCACCCCTCTCCCTCTTTCTCCTACTGGCAGGTTCAGCTACCTCTTCCCTCCACAAATTGCCATCATAGAATTATTATGTCTCAACAACAAACTTTTGACCAATCCTTGTGACAATCACTTTTACCATATATGGAATTACCCCTTGAGAAGCTCGGCTATTCAAATACCAGGATAAAAATGTTCATTTACTCCAGAATTAGCCGTCGAAACGGCTTGAGCTCAGCCGTCGGGGTCATACTCGTTTCTCTCTCTCTATATATATAGGAACCGTAACTATTTCATCACCACCGGAAGGTTAAAATACAGCGTAAATCATATGCAACCTAGTTTTAAAAATGAGTAGTTCGCTATGAGGCTGCTTAATCTTTTAGGGTTATATATATATATATATATGTGTGTGCGTGTGTGTGTGTGTGTGTGTGTGTGTGTGTGTGTGTGTGTGTGTGTGTGTGTGTGTGTGTGTGTGTGTGTGTGTGTGTGTGTGTGTGTGTACATAGAGATATGTATATGTACATCTCTCTCTCTCTCTCTCTCTGTATATATATATATATATATATATAGGAACAAGTAGGACCACGACGGCTGAGCTCAAGCCGTTTCGACCGCTAATTCTGGACTGAATTAGCCGTCGAAACGGCTTGAGCTCAGACGTCGGGGTCCTACTTGTTCCTATTACGCACTCTACTACCATAAGTATTGAGTACTTTGGTGCGTTATGGTCCATCTGGTTCCTTACCACATTTCCTTCGTTATATATATATATATATATATATATATATATATATATATATATATATATATATATATACGTTTCTTTTCATATTTCTCACGGTCATATTCCAGTTAAGTAGCCTTCTCGTTTAGTTCGACGATGATACACTTCCTCAAATTGATAGTCACCGACCCAATGTTAGGAATAATCATTATTATGACTATTATTAATTTTATAATTATCAATATCCACTCATTAACACAAAGGGAAATAATATTTATTACGGCGTTTATTGATTGATATCACAAAATTCATAATTTATTTATTTATGGTTTAAAATATTGTAATGAAAAAAATTGATTCTCATATTTAAAGATTTAATTTGATTCATTCGATATGATAATTGAATTTTTGAAAAACTAATACAGTACAATTATGTGATTAAAATCAGTACTGTTTTCCTTGGTGTCTGGTGGAAACGCCAAATTGCTGGAGATAGATTTGTTGTGTTGAGTTACGTCTCTTTAGATTCAACTAGAGCTTGTGTTGACATCACATTGTTGCTATTTTGGATGTTAGTCATTGCTTGGATTGGACGTCCGTCAATTACGACGAAGAAAAACCTGTCCACATAACGTGACTTTTCAAGGAGATTCATTGTGATGATATGCGTCAAGTTTGGCATTTAAATTACAGGTATCGGACGTCATTCCAAACAGTTTCCCTCTATTCAATTATTTTCACAAGAATGAGTGTGATCATAGGCTAGGAAAAACGTTCTACAAAGTTTTTTAACTTGGAAGGGAACTAATGATTTCGAAGCAAAGAATTCTTAAATATTTGACCACGTTGTCTCAACCAAACCTGGGAGAAAAAGGAATTCGAGTGTTGACCATCGGGTTTCTTTTGTAAATGGAAAATATTGCAATAATAATTTGTGATTATTAGTTAGACTTACATATAAAGGAAAGTTAACTTATTTTATATCAGCAAATCAGTTTTCTTGGAGATGGTTGATTGACCTGTCACATACTTTGCATACACCACTTATATACCTCATGCATCGAAGAGATCTAAACTAATAATGATTAAGTTGAAGTGGGGGTACTGTGATATATTTGAACAAATAAACCAGATATAGACGATCAATTTCTTGGTCTGAATACAACCAAATTCACACAGAGAGAAGGAAATAGAAAGTCTATGCGAGAGCAAGTCCAAAAGAGAAACAGTGACGGTGGAGTAACAAGATTTATAAAGCGTTATCTCATCCACCTCTGTGCATTTTGCTTTCAAATTCAGTTGCATGACCGCGAAAAGCGTTAATACTTCAGCTAAGTGTTGAAAATAGAAAATAGTCTTAGTAACAGGATGATAAATATAAAAGAAATATGCCTTGGTCTGAGTTGCCGATCAATTTCTGACATTTTCTGTAAATATAAAGATGTGTATTTAGTATATTGGATTCACAATCGTAACAACGAGCATGGCACGTTATTTTATTCATGAGTAAGACGCTTCATCTTCACGTTAATTTTACTTAAAGAAGTGGGGACCCTAGAAACTTCCAATGCGATGCAACTTCATTCAAGGTTAGTGAGGAGTGCGAAGATGTGAACTATATATGTTCTTTTCTGCGCCCATCCTCGGAAGCAACATTTTCTAAGTATCACCAGTGATGTATCCTTACACCCTTATTAAGGTAACCCAAGAATTGTTGGTCAAAACCAATTGATGTACTGATACTATCAGCTCGCCTCAGCCATAACAAACTAAATTTCATCTCTGCATCTGCAAATGTTTCATGAAACTTCTCCTGCTCGCTCCTACAGGGATTTCTAGGCCTTAATAAAGGGACTAAATCGGCTACCAAGGTTGTTTTTCTTCCCACTCCCATAACACTCAAGGTTCCTTCAGCCTTACTAAGTGAACCTCCTACAATCAGTTGACATCATACTTACACTGGTATGTATCTCATTCTCTACCAATTTCTCTAGTAGTCTTACATCACTTTCTCGTAATTTCCTCTGCGTCTGTCGGTCAGTTCTCCCAGGCAAGGGAAAACCTCCAGTAGAATGATCTGTCTTGTCACAAAACAAAAACAAAATAGCCAATGACTGTAAACATCATATATCAAATTTTGTGGCGTTGATATGAACAAATAAACCGATTTATATATATCAAGTTACTTCACTGTCCGAGATAACGATGATTGGAAATAAGTGGATATGACATGAGAATAGAGGATGTTAACTAGAATTACACACACCCGACAAGGTCTATCTAATTCCAACGTCTCTTGTGTTTTAATTTAATATTTAATCATTTATCAACGTAATTTACATACCTCCGCATAGATGCAAAATATCATTATTCCTACATTTTTAAACGTAAACACAAACACACACTTATATATACAGACTCATACACACACACATATGCGCAATGAGGTGGAGTTAAAAACATTAATATTGATCACAGCTTCCACGACGGCTTAGAATTAGGAGGAAGAAAGTTGTATCTCAGACAACAAAACATCATCACATCCTACTCAAAAAAGTCCGAAAAGGTACTGTAGCTTGACTGCAATATTTTTTATCAAACTCGAAAAGATGAAAGCTATAGCTTAACTCCCCGGAATAAAAACTCCTAGTGCAGACTATAGGCCAAGTACTTAATTTAGCTCAGGCAATTCAACAACAACAGCAACAACAACAAAATCAATATTTCTACTAATCATTTCTGCAATAATTAACACAACATAAATAATATAAGTAATTTCTAATTAGTCCTGAAATTTGCGTGGGGACAAAAAAAAATAGTTAACGATCCTGTGCAGATGAATAAACAATCAGAGATTTCGACTTAAGGAATAAAAGGAGAGAAGCAACAACTAATAGTCATCAATAATAGAAGCAGTAAAAACAATAGTAAGAAGAACTAATACTACAATAACAACAGCAATTATTAATAAGACAATCGAAATATCAATAACAATATAATTGTTTCTAATTTTTTTATAATGCCAGCAATTTGAGAGGAAGGAGGGGCAAGTTGCTTAAATTGACGCTACTGCGTTGCTGCTGCCTTATTTTATCGGTCTAGTAAGGATAAAAAGCAACACTCATATCGGCGGGATTTGAACTCGGAATGTAAATAATCGTAACTCTATGCCGCAAAGCATCTACCGATAATGTCAACCCAGTGACCTAAAAATGTCAACGTAATTGCAAAGGACAAAAAACTGGTAGAACAACAGAACAATAACTACAACAACATTTCAAAGAAAAACTAGAAGAAAAAGTAACGACAGCAATAACGACAGCAACAAGAATAATTACAATTACAAAAAGCAGATTAACGATAGATACAACAACAAATATGACAAGAAAACAACATGGTTACAAGAGATTACCGAAATACTTTATATCAGTGGACGATAAAAGTTCCAGCAGCAGCAGAGATCGATCAATAATAAATTAATCATAAATAAATGATTTGATAGTTGCCATAAGAGATAGATTAATTTAATTACTGAAACGTATTTGCAAAAGTAAAAAAAAATATGACCAGAAATATATCCATAATACAACCATAAAATATATCTTAAAAGAAAAATATATCTAAAAAGAAAAAGAAATCTATGGAAACAACAACACTAAAGGGAAAAATCAACCAACAAGAAATACTACAGCTATTACTACTATTATTATAACAACTACTGCAAGAGAATCGGTGTGGAAAAAACTAATATTAATATCAAGTGTCACTTAAAGTTAGAAATTGTTAAAATCATAAAATCAATAAGCAGTCACCAGTGTCAATATTAAAGTCTGACATTATTGTGAAATATTGAAATATATCTTCGTACTATATATGTATATATATATGTGTGTGTGTATATATATATATATTTATGTATATATAAATCTATATATGTATATATATATATGTGTGTGTATATATGTGTGTGTGTGTGTGTGTGCGTGTGTGTGGAGGCACGTGGCCTAGTGGTAAGAGTGTTGGACTTACGATCATAATGTTGTGGGTTCGATTCCTGGGCTGCGTGTTATGTTCTTGAGCAAACACTGCATTTCACGTTGGTCCAGTATATTTAGCTCAAAATTAGTACCAGCAATGGACTGGTGTGCTATCTAGGGGGACGTCTTGTACTCACGGTCGCTTTCCGCCATGAAATCGGGATAAGAACTGGCCAAATGAGCCTTGTAGTTTAATGCAGACTTTAGACAGACTATATATATATATATATATATATATATGTGTGTGTGTGTGTGTGTCTCTGTGTGTGTATGTGTTGACGTGTGTGTGCGTGAGTGTTAATGAGTTCGACTCGCGAGCAGGTGGATTATTTGGTATGTCTCTACCATAAATATGGGTTGACCAATACGCTTTAATTGAAATTCACATCATGGAATCTAATGGAGTTGGTCATTTGTTTGTATGTAAGCATCCACAAGTATAACGATTCGCAGAAGTCAGCCGATGTTCGTAAATTCTCCATGTGCTTGTCACTTCCGAGTTCTCTGTTTCCTGTATGTGTCCCAGGTGTTCTTTAATGATATATTGGTTGTAACTCACGGCCTAATTTTTAAATGAATCTCTCTCTCTCTCTCTCTCTCTCTCTCTCTCTCTCTCTCTCTCTCTCTCTCTCTCTCTCTCTCTTTCTCTCTCTCTCTCTCATACACACACTTTCTCCGCTTCTCTATTACTTCCTCTATATCCATATATCTATCTTTATTTGTCCCTCTCTCTCACTTCTCATTACTGCCCTACCCAATACCTTCTTTTCAAGCCTCTGTCCTATTCTTCAATGATACGTTTGCTGACCTGGTGAGTCCATTTGACTTGTCACTGCCTAATAATATTCGTTCCAGGGCGATCGCCCGAACTAACATGTATTAATTAAATTAATTTCTTCACGAGACCTGTTATTTTCGCACTTAGTAGAAGGTTATATTTACTGATGTACGAATGTACGGAGGTATGTATGTTTATATGAATATATTTTTGTATATATTCATTGTCACTAATTTTAATTTCAATTTACCAATCGTTCGTATGTGTGCTTATCTCTATAATTGTCATTAGTGTTAATACAAGAATAATCGAAGGACTAACTTGATTTGACATATCGATATTTTTAATGCGTTATCGAAAACGTTATTCACGATCTACACATTCTATTATCAATATATGTAAAAATAATGAGAGCACATTCTATAAGCAATTACGGAGGAAAATGTTGAAGTCATATATTTAGAGACACTTTAATTTACTAGATATATTCCTTAATTTACAATTGGAAAAACGAAAGTACATTAATGATCTGATCTATTGATTTACATTTAATATAATCTTCAGGTATAGATGAAAATTGTCATTTTGCTTTTTATGCCGGTTAATCGGATTCTAGAGCTATAGAGAAACATATACACGTTTTTATCGACGGAGGCTTGGAATACGCAGCGGAAGCAATACATAGATCGGTTCTGAAGCGTCAGCTATTGGCCTCATTATCAACATAAGCAAATTGGAAATCTTGTAGCAACAAATGAAAGTTTAGGACATATTAAATAATTATTTCTACATTTGGGACAAGGCCATCAATTACCCTAGTTTATTACTGGTATTTATTCTATTGATATATTAAATAATGTGGTCTAAGATCAATTAATTCAGAAATCAAAAGGGTATACACACTTCTGGAAAATGTTGATAATTATATCACTGTTATATCACGCCCAGGCAAAACTTTTGAGTATATGTATTTACTGCCTATGGGTTTCTGTGGTAATATGTCAGTATAGGAAATCTATATAATATTGGTTTTCATATAAACTTACCATCGGGATTCTTCAACTGGATTAAGAGAGTTTGTCACACGTCCACGAGTGTTTTTTACAGATAGCTCCACACGACATCCTAAGTATAAAGCTTATGAATTAAAATAATTGTGATTTAACCTACCACGGTGAGTCTCTACACTAATATGAAAATCATGAACATCTTTAGGATGATAGGAGTTGAACATCTTTAGGATGATAGGATGATGGCTTTTGATGATGAGTATTCATTTATTCAATTAACTGAACCTCCAGCTGGTGAATTAGCCTCTAAATGGCTGAGCATGCTACAAACACGGATATATTTAACCTATTTCATAAGCCGAATCACTGTAACAGTGTATATAATGAAACTGGACCTTTGGGTTACAGGCGCTATATATCCACATACATTCTGTGCAAAGAATTTCTCATACGTCTTGGGGCGAACCAAGGCTAGGGTAAATGAAGCTTACTTGAGATGCCATGCAGTGAGATAGAAACGGGGAATTATTAATTGCCAATTTAGTTTTTAATCATTCGCCTATACCCGCATCCTATATGAAAATATTATAATAGAAATATAAATTAAAGCATTTTTTTTATATTGAATATTCTATTTAATATCTTATCTCACTATTATTATATTATTGGTACCGCACCGTGAAAACCTGTAGATATGGCCGATATGGAAATTTACATATTTGTTGGTGAACATAAAACTACCGGTTCATTAAAAGTAGCTCAGAGTCAAGATCTAGGCTTTAGAAATATATTTCAATTCAAAATGTGAACAAAGAAGAAATTGACGACGCATTAAATGTCGTCTATGCTATTCTCTATTATCTAGTATCATCTATATAAACCTATATCGATAGTTAAACATATAATAATATGCTCTATTTAACTTTTCCTAGTTTTATATAGATATGTGCTATCTGAATGATTAACGACGAAATAATATATAAAACGATAAGTTCCATTTCATTGAGAATAGAGGGAAGGCCAGTAAAGAAATTTCGGAATTTATGATTAAAATCAAGTTTTGCAGACATAAGCGTAAATAATTGGCTTTTTTATTATATATTTTATGTAGTTATACATTTTATGTAGTTAGTTGTTCTTTTGTGTGTGTTGTTTTTGTTCATGCTGGCTACATAATATTGAATTGTGAGCTTCTATAGTTAACAGAGTTCTCATTACAATGCAGAACTCTTAACTACCTACAGTTTTGAATTCGAGCTGCGAAATATAATAAAGATATTATTTATTTATTCTTTTACACGTAAAAGTCTTAAGAAATTTTTGTCCTTATATTTCGTTTTTTTTTTTGTTGTTTTTTTGCGAAAGGAAAAATAATAAGACCTATATTTTTAGCTTTTCATAATAGAATACAATACAGACTATCACTATTAGTTGAGAAAATAAAAGAAAACGCCATTGGGTAGAAGACAAAAAGATAAAAATGGAAAGAAAAAATAACAAAATTATTACAAAACAAAACACCAACTCCAACAATAACGACAAGAACAACACTATCAACAATATATTCTTTGTATTCGGTTGGCCGTTGTGGACATATTCAAATGATGATTCTACTTACAATCATATTCTAAACCACAGATTCCACTACGAAAGACAAATAATCGATATTTAATCAGAATTTCATTTCAATAACAAAATCATATAAATTCGAAATTAAACTAGTGAGATCAAAACTCGTTTTGTGACTCATGATTCCGAGAACATTTTTCGGTGAAAAAATATTTGGGGCAATTGACTTTAACATCGATTTTCTATTCAATACACAACACTTCAGTATTAATAACTATCTCACTTCTTTTGTATGTTCAGTTTTCATGTCCCTCCATCTTGAATGAGTGATGAAAGAGGTGGAGTGTGGGGTTAAAGGAAGGAGAAATATTACATATTTGTGGAGGGGAGGAGGTTTATTAAATGAGACGATGGTTTACACAAAGATATTTCAACCCACAGCCCAAACTTGCTAATATAATAAGTCAGTATTTAGACATTTTTCTCTTTATGTTTATATACATACATGTATATATATACACAGATGTACACATATATATATATATATATATATATACTTTATGTGTGTGTGTGTCTGTCTATCTGTCTGTATGAGAGAGGGAGAGAGCGCGAGAAAATGCGTATAATTTGAACTGAATACACACACACAAACACACACACACATATATGTATAGGTAATATAATATAATAAATACATATATTTGATATATAAAAGAACTACTTCGGCCGCTGACCACTACCTGACCGACCCCTTTTCACGCGCACGCGTGCTCTGCTAAATACCTCAGATATTCAAAACAACGAACAGCGGAGGACACGTTTCGCACCTTTCCGACAGACCCCCCCCCCCCCCCACCGGAAAAAAAACCCAGTTGATGGATGTGAATCCGAAATATATAGGGACAATTAAATCTCTCCCAAAGTAACTCTTTCTCGTGTTGTTATTTTTATTTTTAACTTTTACGCTCTTTCCTTCATTCCTCTACATGCTACAGTCCTATACACGCCACGCATATCAACGTACACCCACTTACATCTCTCTCTCCACCACCGGATCTTGTTACTCGGAGATTTACCCATCTGCATTGTCGAGGCTTCCAAACGACTTAAAGAAATGTACCTTATTATTCCACAATGCTTCAAGCAAACTTCAATACTCTCTTATATATATATATATTGTGTATAATACATAATATATTATACATAAATATAATTGTTTCTACTTTTTGGCACAAGGCCAGCAATTATCCCAGTACATTACTGGTACTTTATTATATATATTATACATAAATATAATATATATATACTATATGTATATATATATATATATATATATATATATATATATATATATATGTCAGGTCACCAGTTGGTGCTACTGGTAACATGTATCCCAGTACAACCTGTCTCATGATCGGGTCGTTGGCGACTAAACTGGCAACCCCACCAAGGTTTCTTGGTGAGGAGGGTGACGTGGACATCCTGCAAAACTAAAAAAAAACTGTCAAAGGGCAAAGGAGCTCTTAAGAGTCAATTGCCATCCAAAATCACCGGGAGAGATGACCCCTTAGCCTTTGTCAAGGCAGAATTCTAGGAAAATGAGAACTCTGATATAACACCTGCAACCCTGATGGTATCCAATGATGTTTACTTGTTCTTCTTTTTGGTAAATATCATCTTGGTTAAGAGAGTGGGACTGACTTTGTGCAGTGCCTTTGCTCACTATAAAAGCTTCACGGCACAGGCATTGCTTTATATCTGGAGATATCTCTGCACTTGTCGTCACAGGATACCATGGGCCCAGCACTATGTGTCAATAATTGTCACAAGTGTAGTAATTGTACCAGAGTTTTCAAGTCGCTAGCTGGACTAAAAAGTCCCAGTCGTTCAGCGCATCGGTAGGGGTTCTCGTACATGGATATAAAGTAGTGGCCGTACTCGAAAACGAGTTGGCAGCCACCATATATATATATATATATATATATATATATATATATATATACTACCAGTGGTACCCAGCGTTGCACGGGATAAGGTATTGTGAAATATATAACCGCCTTATCTAAGCTTAGTAATGCCACAACCGCGGCTGGCAAAGAAGTAGGGGTCTGGTGGTACGTAAGTAAGCAACACTGTGACTTAAAACGTGGTGATGAAGTTGTGTGCACTTACCAACTGTTTGGGGAATGAATGTGAGATTTGGCTTGAGCAAGGGTGGCTGAATAAACGGAGGCAGCAGACAGCCAGACATACAGACAGATATTATAAGGGCGCGTCATGGACGCAGAACGAATTGTAGGAAGTGACGTAATGCAGACATACTGACAGATGTTATAAAGGTACGACGTTATATGTATGTATCTATCTAAAAAGAGAAAGACTAAGAATGATAGAGAGAGATCGCTAAATCACCTAATGCGGTCCCTAGGGCATGGAAAATTCGAATTGTTTTTGCTCAGAACACTCCATGAAATGTAAGTATTGCATGTGTATAGTTTGAAAACAGTCGGCTGGCTGCTTCTCTAGTTTTAGGGATTCAAATTCACACACACAAAGATAGACATCCTCAGTTTTATACATATATAGATTATACATAAATATAATATATATATATACTACATGTATATATATATATACATATATATATATATATATATTGTATATAATATATATAATATGTAGTATACATAGGTATATGACCTAATCTAAATGTGAAATATCTAATATACATGATAGATAATATATGCGAGAACATGTGATGGGGCGTGGGATATTGTTTAGATTATTGGACTTATCATCATAACGCCGCCGTCTCGTTAACTCGCGATTCTAAATAAACAATTTCATTTCGCTCTCCTCAATTGTACTCAACTGAATCAGTATTCAAGTTAGTAGTATGTTGATAATGTACCGGCCTTCTCTCTGAGGGAATCATTCCAGGTTGCTTACCTCCAAGAATCTGGGATAAGTCCGGGCCTAATTGTTCTCTTGTCTTGAGAGATTTTGTCAAATTACAATCACACACCCTAACATGCACACACATACACACACGCACGCGCACATGTATATATACACACACACACACACATATCATGTATAAATTATAAGTTTATACATATGTATATATATATAATTTTGAGTATGTGTTAGTTGTTTACTATCAATGAAATATATATAGCAGCGAATATGAATAAACGCAGCTATTATACCACTAATTTACACTTCTATGTTTGTATATATATATATATATATATATATATATATATATATGTGGGGGGGGGGGGTGCGCGAGTGTACAAACAGAGAGAGAGAGTATTTGAGACGTAGGTTATTCGAAACATTATAGCACCACCTGGCTAATTCTTTCGGTCTTTCGGGTTATTATTCGTCTTTCAGGAGCTGATATTTATAAAATACACTGCTTTTTCAGCTTTACTCTGTGTTTGGGATTTCCTTGATTTCTTAAGAATTTCAAACTACTCTGCCCTTCACCTTTTCCAAGAAATATATATATAATCTAGAAAACAATTTGAGTATCCGATTGAAGTGTTTAAAAGTTTAAAAGATTCGTCTCAAATATATATATATGGCTGGTTTCTCTTCAGATTTGAGGTGAATTTTGTTTTGTGTTAACACTGGTTAGAGGATCAAGCAGAATTGGAGTCTGCTCTGGGATGGCACCACATCACGAGCCCGCTGCCTGCGCGACATTTGTAACTGTGTTAAACAATAAATCTCATATGTAACACATCTAGTTAAATATAAATATATATATATATATATAATAGGATATGTGTTCCTACACGCACAAGGCGTAAGGGATGCATGTATTGTCCAACCAAATGCCAATGTAGTGCTGCTAGTGATAGTGGCGGCCGATTTGACCTACCGCCCTCTGCCTCTATCTTTACTTCGGCCCTTGAAAAAATTGATTCCACTTCATTCACTCTCATCTCGGGAACAGTTTTGGATAGCGCTAGTTCGTAATTTAAATTCAAGAATTTTATATTCTTCGAATGAAAAGAACCTTCTGACGAGAATCTTTCTTTGCAACGAAGGCCGTATGGTCTCCGTTTATTTTTGAGATTCGAAACCGATCGGTAAAGGTAACTATAGTAGGTAAAGTCAATTTTTTTTAATTTATTTTGAAACTTTTTCATTATTTGCTAAACCTTGATTATATATGTTCTGGCTCGTTAATTTATTAACCTGCCATTGAACCACATTGGCATTTGGTTGGACAATACATGCGTCCCTTAGCGCCTTGTGCGTGTAGGAACACATATCCTATTATTACTTTTCTCCTCTATGTTGAGAAAATAATTTGGTCGTTCCGACTGCTGCTAGTGATAGTGGCGGCCGATTTGACCTACCTCCCTCTGCCTCTATCTTTACTTCGGCCCTCGAAAAAATTGATTCCACTTCATTCACTCTCATCTCGGGAACAGTTTTGGATAGCGCTAGTTCGTAATTTAAATTCAAGAATTTTATATTCTTCGAATGAAAAGAACCTTCTGACGCTAAAGGTAACTATAGTAGGTAAAGTCATTTTTTTAAATTTATTTTGAAACTTTTTCATTATTTGCTAAACCTTGAATATATATATATATATATATATATATATATATATATATATATATATGTGGGATAACAAATTATCGTTATAGGTAATCCAGTTAAAGGTTGTGAGTACTCCGTATTTTGGATAGTTTTAGCGTACGGCGTTGTTTGACTCAACAAGAGGTTTCCTTGGGTAGCGAGTTTGGGAGTTCTTGGGAATTCCTATGCAGGTTAATCTGTCTTTATTACTGATGTTGTTATTTGAATGTTCCTAGTATATTACAAACACCGTGTATAATTTTAACCAGTTATTCCGATGATTTGATTAGGCATACATTGTATTTAAAATTGAGTGACACACCTTCAAGTGATTAGCAATTTTTAGACACAATAATCAATGAAACAATTGTTAATACTGTAAATAAAACCCCTTTTTGCACTGTTGACCATGTTATTCTTCACTGTTTCACTATATATATATATATATTGTAAAAATAATAAATCTGAAGACTAAAATCCAAAGAGGGCTCGATAAGGATAAATATATTTCAAATATATAAGAACCCTAGAGCAAATATTTATTAAAATAAAAGATTATCTTTTAAGCAAAAATCGCTGCTTTCGCCCTTAATGGGATCTTCTGAAACTAAAAAAATCAATCTGTGAGCGCAGAAGTAAATATTTCGAAAAACGTTGCAACCGAAGGAAAACAAGAGACAATACTGTTTTCCCTCGGTTGCAACATTTTTCGAAGTATATACTTCTGCGTTCACAGATTGATTTTTTTTAGTTTCAGAAGATCCCGTTAAGGGTGAAAGCAGCGATTCTTTGCTTATACTTTAATCTTTTATTTTAATAAATATATATATATATATTTTATTTTTTGCGTAGCCGGGTTCCTGGATTATTGCGGGATATAGGAGCCGTCTTGTATGACTAATGTACACCTGTATGAGTACGACCTCAATTGATAGAAATGGTGTTGTGCCTGGTGGAATTAGGGATCTTATCTGAGCACTTTTATGTTATTTTCTGTGTTGCTTGTTGATCCACATGCTGCGTGCGAGAGGTCAATTGGAATGTACTGCTGCATATAATCAAACACAAATTTGGACGCGGTTAAGATTGGAATGCGGAGTGAGATACATATAATCATAGGAGGATTTGGAGTTATAACTTGGACATGTAACATATCTCAATCTGGAGTTTCGAGCGGGGGTGGGAGATAAAATCCCCTTCAGACCTTCTGAAGATACGTTATGGATCTCATAGTATTTCTATGACTCTAAGGCATGGGAAACTAAATCACCTGTCTTCTATAGTAACCAATGTATCTCCTCTTTTGTTGCTTTTGTGTGCCTTCACATGCCTCAATTTCCTTTTTTTCTTTCCCCCTTAGTTTAATTATTATTATATATTTTTTTCATAATTTTTTTTCTCATTTTTTTTATTATTTTTTTATTTTATATATATATATTTTTTATTTATATATATATATATTTCTTATTAATTTTAATTATTTTTAATTATTATATTATTATTATTTTTAAATTATCTTTAAGTGCTTTTGATTGCTTTTGTGTGCCTTCGCATGCCTCAGTCTCTCGTGGGAAATACTGCCCCTGTATTCTTGTATTCTCATGTGTTGATATAATGTTGACTAATAAACCCATTACGCATTCTCTCCATCCTTCTCATATCCAATCTCCCTCTTACTATCCTGTACTGTTTCTCTACTGTTTTGGTGACTAAGCCTGGTAGAGCTTATATTCAGCACTATATTTTTGTTTATTACGCTCTGATGATTCCTGCCCCACGGTATGGATGAAACATTGTTGGCGAATAAAAATTGTATAAGTATGTAGGCGTTCTTTGATTTATTTTATCTATCTATCTATATATATATATATATATATATATATATATGAAATTATAATTGTATACCTCTATTTTATTGATTATTTGTTTAATTCATTCATCGAGCAAAACTGGTAAAGGATGGACATCACATATATGTGTATTTATACTTATTTGTTCTATATCTATATGTATATTCTATAATGTGTCGTATGGTTCAGTAAGAATTAGGCTGAAATAGATTGCTCCTTCCATCCTTCTCTCCCACTCTGTTGACCTTAAAACCTTTCGAAAATTGTAACAGGGTCTCTTCAGGAAATCTGTCGTACACTGAGCGAGTCGCTTGTCAAACCAGCTATATCACAGTTTAGGTGCACTTTAACTGCACTCTGGTTGCACAGCAGTTGGCGAAACTGAAAATTCGGGACTACGAACAAAAAGTAGGTAATTATTGTCTGTTCGTTCTTCACAAGCACAATCATAATTCTATCTAAGACGAGTAGGTGAATGATTAGAGTATTAAACTCACAACCGTGAGGTTATGAGTTCGATTTCTGGACCGGATAATGCGTTACGTCCTTGAGCAAGACACTTTATTTCACGTTGTTCCTTCTACCTCGAGTTGCGACCTATAGAGAATATTAGTAATTGGAATTGCATTTTTTTCCTCGGTCCGATGTGATGAAAGTCGATCGACTGTCAACACACACACACACACACACACACACACACACACACACACACACACACACACACACACACACACACACACACACACACACACACACACATATATATATATATATATATATATATATATATATATATATATATAATATTAGGTGGTTCAATAGACTTGTGGTTTATTTGTATGTGCGTGTACGTGTGTGTAGTGTTGATTCCGCCTGATATTTAGGTGAATGTTACACTTGTGGAATATATTCAATATAATAAACTAAAATAAACGAAAAACATCTAGATGAACTTATCTGAAAAAGAAAAAATAGCTCAATCAATAGTAGACGGTTTCGGATTTTGGTGATGCGTGCGCTGTATTTATAACTAGAATTAGCCTCCGGGGACGATTTAAGCACACAATTTCTAGTATTGTGAGCAAATCTTTATTTTGGGAAACAATAATATTAGTATGTTGGGTTAGGAGACTCGATTCGTTGCCAAATTTATTATATCTAGTCAGTACTTCTAGAACAACATATTAAACAATGTTTTGGACAAGGTTTCTATCAGTTTTACTGATGTTTCCGACTTTCCTTACTTCCTTTCCGCCCGAATCCCTGCTCCATTGACATAGCTTTTCCCGACACTAATTCGTTTATGTCATTGATCTATATGTTCTATTCTATCTTTTGATTTATATATCGTTATTCGTTATTTCACGCATACACAGACATACATACATACATACATACAAACAGGCATAAATACACACATACACACATACGTACATACATACATACATATATACACACATATATGCATACATACATACATACACGTATACATACATAAATACATGCATACACACATATATACAAACATATATGGATATATATACGACGACCCCTCTAGTATATATTTGTATAAACACATACATGCATACATACACACACACATACATACATGCATATATACATGCATATGTACATACATATATACAAACGTAGACGGATGTATACGATGGTCCTTCTAGTATATATTTGTAAACACATATACATATGTACTTGTATGTATATGTGTAAGAGTATTAGTTCTTCTATATTTGTATAATCATATTTACATACACACTCACACAGACGTGTGCATCTGTATGAATAACCACACACATATACACTCATACATATATATATATATACATATATATATATATATATATATATATATATATATATATATATATATATATATATATATATATATATATATATAAGCATATACATATATATATATATATACATATATACATATACATATATATATACATATATACATATACATATATATATACATATATATATATGTATATATATATGTGTGTGTGTGTCTTTGTGTGTATAGATATATATATATATAGATATTCATATATATTTATATATATATATATATATATATATATATATGTATATATATATATATGTATATATTTATATGTATATATATATATGTATATATGTATATACAAAACTCATATAGAAAACATCCACTTTCATATATACATATGTATATATATGTATATATATATATATATATATATATATATATATATATATATATATATATATATATATATATATATATATTCTGTATATATATATATATTTATACACACATATTTTTATACACATATATATGTATATATATATATATATATATATATATATATATATATATATATATATTTATACACACCCATATTTTTATACACATATATATGTATATATATATATATATATATACACACATATGTATATATGAAAGTGGATGTGTTCTATATGAGTTTTGAACGTTAGTGTATATACACACTGCACCACCTACAACTACCTTATTCTCTCTTAATATAATTTATCCAACCCAATTAATTGGAAGTCTTCATGTCCTGAAACTCATACATTATTTCCAATTTCCTAGACTGCTGAAACTCATTGCAACTATATAACAACATTCTTCTCCTTCTTTCACTTTCAATTCTGCCTCTCAATTTAATTATATATTTTCTGACAGCCAACCATTTCTCTTTGCATAGGATCTCTATAATTAAAGAGAGACACTGCTGCTGTGGAGCTCTGCAATGTAGTCACGGTATTGTACAGAAAATAGAGAACATACAGCCAAGAATTACGCCGAATTCTACACGTTAAAATGGAAAAGAAAATAATATAGTTATTCTATATTATAAAATCTATACAAAGACCTGTTTTCTGTTTTTTTATAATTTGTTATATTTTTTTGTATGGTTTTCTTTCTATTTAAATTTTGTTCATGCACGTATACCATATACGAATGCACGTATGTGTGCATCTACCTATATGTATAGAGAGAGAGGGGAGAGATAGAGAGAGACAGAGAGAGAGGGGGACAGAGAGAGAAAGGGAAAGAGAGGGAGAGGAAGATAGAGAGAGAGAGGAAGATAGAGAGAGAGCAAGAGAGAGAGAGAAAGAGGTGTAAATGCCGACCGAGGCTCCAAGTGGTTTCGGTTTAATGTTCTCCCCAGTCTGAGGACGCTCTCTCTCTTTTTCTTTCTCCCTCTCACTTTCTCTCTCTCTCTCTCTCTCGCTCTGTACACATATATATATATGCCTGTGTTCGTGTATTCTAGCGTGTGTGTGTGAATGTGTCTATATTCCTGTTTGATAGGTGTGTGTGATAAGGTAATCAATAATTAATATAGTATATCGAATCAATATAATAGTTGTTATTAATGGCGACTGTTTAATTCGAAGTTTCGTAGCCGTTATTTGTCTATTAGAAAGTTATATGTAGAATTAGGTAAGAGGCAAAGCCACTTTAAGTTAGATGAACAGGAATTCGGTTTTGAAAACATTTGTCATTTGTTAGCATGGTAGTATTTTAATATGAGTCTCGACTTGTTGAAACCTAATAAAAATATTTATTAAAAAATAAGTACTTATCTTTTTTCGAAGTAACGTCTTTTCTATATTTCAAATATTGTTGTACATAGCTGGTTGACATAAGTACTGGGAATATTACAAATTAGTACGTCCAAAGGCAAGTGACCATAATAATTGTTTCTACTTTTGGCACAAAGCCAGCATTATGCCAGTATATTACTGGTACTTTATTTTATCGACCCCGTAAGGATGAAAGGTAAAGTTAACCTCGGCGGGATTTGAACTCAGAATAGCAAGGGCCGTACATAATAATTGTTTCTATTTTAGGCAAAAGGCCAGGAATTAACCAGTACATTACTGGTACTTTATTTTATTGTCCCCGTAAG
>OZ024746.1:57932720-57962720 GCA_964016885.1 Eledone cirrhosa
GAAGACCTAATCGCTATAGAATAGAATACGTCACGTATTACAATTAGATTCTCGATAAAAGCAAGGGAAGTAATCTACGCGTTTCATTCTTGTTAGAAATCATCAGGACTACATATCCAGTGCTTTTATCGAGAATGACACAGCTAGAGACTTATAGAATACTTAGCTGTGTACAGGAACTGGTTTGAAAGAGCGGTTGTCGGTCCGGCAGAAATTAGAAATTGGAATAAATGCTCTGAAATAGCGATATATATGTGAATATAGACATAGAATATTCGAAAATATTCTGTATGTTTATAATAAACATTTTGAAGACCTAATCGCTATAGAATAGAATACGTCACGTATTACAATTAGATTCTCGATAAAAGCAAGGGAAGTAATCTACGCGTTTCATTCTTGTTAGAAATCATCAGGACTACATATCCAGTGCTTTTATCGAGAATGACACAGCTAGAGACTTATAGAATACTTAGCTGTGTACAGGAACTGGTTTGAAAGAGCGGTTGCCGGTCCGGCAGAAATTAGAAATTGGAATAAATGCTCTGAAATAGCGATATATATGTGAATATAGACATAGAATATTCGAAAATATTCTGTATGTTTATAATAAACATTTTGAAGACCTAATCGCTATAGAATAGAATACGTCACGTATTACAATTAGATTCTCGATAAAAGCAAGGGAAGTAATCTACGCGTTTCATTCTTGTTAGAAATCATCAGGACTACATATCCAGTGCTTTTATCGAGAATGACACAGCTAGAGACTTATAGAATACTTAGCTGTGTACAGGAACTGGTTTGAAAGAGCGGTTGCCGGTTCGGCAGAAATTAGAAATTGGAATAAATGCTCTGAAATAGCGATATATATGTGAATATAGACATAGAATATTCGAAAATATTCTGTATGTTTATAATAAACATTTTGAAGACCTAATCGCTATAGAATAGAATACGTCACGTATTACAATTAGATTCTCGATAAAAGCAAGGGAAGTAATCTACGCGTTTCATTCTTGTTAGAAATCATCAGGACTACATATCCAGTGCTTTTATCGAGAATGACACAGCTAGAGACTTATAGAATACTTAGCTGTGTACAGGAACTGGTTTGAAAGAGCGGTTGCCGGTCCGGCAGAAATTAGAAATTGGAATAAATGCTCTGAAATAGCGATATATATGTGAATATAGACATAGAATATTCGAAAATATTCTGTATGTTTATAATAAACATTTTGAAGACCTAATCGCTATAGAATAGAATACGTCACGTATTACAATTAGATTCTCGATAAAAGCAAGGGAAGTAATCTACGCGTTTCATTCTTGTTAGAAATCATCAGGACTACATATCCAGTGCTTTTATCGAGAATGACACAGCTAGAGACTTATAGAATACTTAGCTGTGTACAGGAACTGGTTTGAAAGAGCGGTTGCCGGTCCGGCAGAAATTAGAAATTGGAATAAATGGTCTGAAATAGCGATATATATATGAAACGTATATATATGAAACTGTATGTTTACAAACAAACCGAACATTATAATAAATGTTCGGTAAACCGATACGTACATATATATATATATATATATATATATATATATATATATATATATATATATATATATATATATATATATATATGTGCATGTATGTATATATATACATACTACTGTTCGTCTGTATACATATATGAATGTACGTATACATACTTACATTTAAGTATCACCCGTACTAAGAGTGAGAAATTTCATTTCATTATTTTCCATTTATCGTTTTCGGTACGCCCGGTCGACTAACTCAGTCGAAATGCAAATTAGGCTGCTCACCCGTTAATATGCATAAGGAAAGTATATACTTTCAAACGTTCGAGCATCTGACAAGAAGTATACGATGCTGACGATAGCTAATAAGCTTGAAACTAGTTCATCGTTCATTTGTCAGTGTTGAACGAAAGGGCGGCGATGGTTGCCGAACACTGTACGGCTTAATTCGTGATGTTTGTTTACAAACTAACCGAACATTATAAAAAATGATCGCTAAACCCATACGTACATATACATATGTGTGCATGTATGTATATATATACATACTACTGTACGTCTGTATACATATATGTATGTACGTATACATACTTAAATTTAAGTATCAGCCGTACTAACAGTGAGAAATTTCATTTCATTTCATTCCTTTCCATTTATATATATATATATATATATATATATATATATATATATATATATATATATATATATATGTATATATATATATATATATATATATATATATATTAGAATTGGTATATATATATATATATATATATATATTCAGATATGAATATATACACACACTGACACACAGATATATAAGTTCGTCACATATTTAGTTATCACATTATACATTTACTTTATGTATATATATATATACATACATAGATACACACATTTACTTACATACACCCTCGTGTAGTATATACATACGCACATGCATACATATACACACAAACATATTATCTTGCTTTCTTTATATATATCCATTTGCTGTTTGCATCGATTCGTACACTAATACTTTTAAATATACAACATTGACAAGCACGTTGATTAATAGCATGGTGGTGGTATGTTTACGTTGGTTGGATGATTTAGATTGTTATTGTATGGATTGCGTGAAAGATGTGTAACCAATGATATCTTGTGAAATTTAGACGAACAAATTGTATTCCCATATATGGATATGTCTTTACTTCTTCCATAATTATCTATTACAGATATTTTAATTTACGATCTTGCTTGAAGGATATGAGCTATGCTATTCTAAGTTAAAATATTTCCCCTCAAATCCCGTGTTTTCCCTTTGTATACAGTGTATCAATTTTAATGTCCGACAGCGAAGCAGTCACGAAATATTAGTATGCTATGGTATGATATTTGAGAATTTTACATCGATAAAAATATTTTTGTTAAAGTAAGAAAATAGCTAAAATAAATTACACGCAAAAGTACAATTAAAATATATATTAAACCGTTGCATACAGATAAATATTTCGTGTCGCAAATTTAAAAGAAATGTTTGCTGTTGATGATGTTGATAACAACGACAACAACATCGATGATGATAATAAATTCTAACTTTGGTACAAGGCCAGCAATTTCAGAAAATTGGAAAGACGATTATTTCGAACTCAGTAATAACCTGTGTTGTTTTTTGACCTCGGAACTATGAAGAGAAGTGTTAAATTCAGCGATAGTTTAAATCAGCATGTAAACCGTATTATTCCCACGCTCTAAATTGGCAATTACTGGTATGTGTTCCCGTTGGTCATATATTCTATTAATTCTCTATGAAACCTGAGTGAGGTTTTCTTGCCGCTTATCGTGGCTACCAGGTAACGTGCAGTATGTACCTTGCAACACTGTAGATGACAGTTGCGATTTTAGTCTGCGAAGGACCTAATATATCTTTTCAACCAGCATTTTTCTACATTCACTATTGTGCTCAGTCTCATTTTCTGTTTATATCATATACATATGTATTTCTTTCATTCTCATTTCTTCATTATCACATTTTACTGAATTTCTGCTCTTGGTATTTTACTCATTTACATTTACTATCTTATTCAGTTCTTACAGTCTTTTTTCTATATCTATATTACTATATTATCTATTTCACTTATAATACATATATGCGTGTGTCTATGTGTCTGTATATATATATATATATATATATATATATATATATATATATATATATACATATATATATACATGTATATATATATATATATATATATATATATATACATATATATATTTACATACATAAATTAATCAAGGAAACAAGGTTCCTTTCGTTGTCATCATAAGTCCACGGGTGCGTTAGCTGTAGCTCGTATTCACACATCAAAACCGATGACTTCCGAGGACACCATGGTGTGGATGTTATCAGACAATGGAGACTGATTCCTTCCACAAAAATAGAACAGCATGCATTTAAATTTGAGCACGTGGTTGGGGGAGTATGGTACGAGGATGAGGTGGTAGTAATCCTCGGAATTAATGTAGGCGCTCACCATCTCTGCTCGATGTTTTAGGGACGGCTTTCTTTCTATAGATTGCTGGATGAGTTTGCTTGCTCTGGTCGTAAACTTCTTCCAGCTCTTGACTACCAGGTCGTTGAGTTCAAACAAGCATTTTGACCAGACCATCGATGCAGTCACAGACATTTCCAGTGGTCCGCATTGTCCTGCCTCTCTATATCCCAGTTTAAAAACCGCTGATGTATCCCACTTAATGACCTGTAGCAACCTGCTGGTTTTCATTCAGGTGGTAGCCGAATGCTTCTATATCTGAAATGCCAGACTCTATGAGAGTGATGTCATCTACGTAAACAGACATGGCTCTGCTATGACCAGATTCTAACGGAATTTCTCTCAAGTTTTCGTTTCTCCGTAGCAGGAGCTCCAAAGCCAGCTCTAAGGAGAGGCAAGACGGTCGATCCTTGACTGGCCGAGCGCACGATATCGAAAGTTTCTGATAGGTGGCAGTTCACTTTTAACCCTGAACAAATGCCGCTGTAAAACCTGGCGATGAAGCTTCTGAAAGCAGGAGCGACGATCAGAGGTATTACGACATTATCTAGGTAGCGAATGATTTTAACTGGTTTACACTGACCAGTGACACGGCAAATTCAGGTCTCCTTCCCACGCTCTCAAATGATTCGCCTGTCGTCGCTAGTACGTCAAATGCGATACATCCCTGTATGCGCAGCTTCTAAACGACTAACTATTACATTCTCTAGTCTGCCGTTTTCTGTTGCTAACGCTTTCCTGAATCTCAGGGATACTATTCCAATTATCTTTTTACCGAAACCTGTTGTTTATAATAAACATCAGCAGATCTTGTTTGACTAGTTCACTAATGTGTTTCCTGAATGTTGTTACCGCAGAAAAGGACACTTTTAGTTTCCTGTAACCATGTGCTTGTTTATTCGTATGATCTAGGTTAACTGTACATAGACTTCACAAATTGAGCTTTATATACTCCACTATCTGTAACTGGGGACATCTCATACAGACTCTTTATGCTCCCATTATAAATTTGATGTGTGATATGATTTAACAAAACTAGTGTACAAACAAAAATATATGAATCATTCAAACAAAATAAATATACAATGAAGAAAGCCTAAACAAACAGTCACCTCGAACGCTAGAACAAGTACCCTCTCGCAGTTATCCTACTCCAATGTACAGCCGCACACTCAAGATAGGCGCATTCATTCTAAGCCAACGATTGAGGGTTAACAACAGTTCCAAATCCTTTTTACTTCCCACTTTAAGTCCTGGTATCGGTTAATATTCTCCCTCTCCTTCTCTTGCACTCTCGTGTCGAATGGGCAGGCCACATCCACAATCAGGCACGATCTTATTTCTTTGTCCAAAACCACCAGGTCAGGTCTATTGTGATCCAGTTTCTTGTCCGTCTGTATCCTAAAATCCCACAGCACCTTCACATGATCGTTTTCTATCACCGACTCTGGCTTATGCTCATACCACTTCTCAGAATGTGGTAAATTGTTTACTTTGCATAGGAGCCAGTGGATTACCCTGCCCGTCACATCATGTCTCCAGCCTTATAGAGAGTCTGGGCTAGTTGTTTACACTAGGATACAATGTGAGCCACAGTCTCCTCTCTCTCTCCACAGATCCTGCACAGTGGGCTAGCCTCCTCCTTGTAAATATGGTGTTTCAACCACTTCGTTTTGAGGGCCTGTCTTGCGCAGCCATTAACATTCCTTCTGTAGCCTTTTTAAGGTATCCTATTTTCAACCAGTTCCATGTCTGTGGATCTCTGAATTCAGTTTTCTCAAAGAAGGTACTATGAAGGGATTTTACCTGAAGGCTGCTCTTTCTCCTCGTTGTTATTTCCTCCCTGGACATCCCTGGTCTATTGTCCTCTCCTTCAGTACAGTTCTGAGCATTGACTCCTTACTATCAGTCACGTATTTGTGTAGGTTGTTTTTCTCCATCTGAACACAGTCCTCTATGCTGATAAGACCTCTTCCACCTTCAGATCTTCTTAAGTAGAGTCTATCGACATCACTCCTCTTGTGGAACATGTAGATAGTCAATAATTTCCTAGTCTTCCTATCCATTTCTTTTTTTTTATTATTATTATTATTATTATTATTATTATTATTGAATGCCATGGTTGACGGAGGCTCGGCTCTGTAAGGTATAGTAATTTTTAACCGTTAAAACAATTGTAAATTGTTTAAAACTTGAACCAAATTGTTGATAAAGACACCCTCCTCCTCGTGAGAGGGGTCTTTCTGTCCGTTATTTGGCCCTTCGGGGTTAAATAACCAGTTATTGGGGTTTTGTACCCAAAATTTCATTTTAAACAAAAAAACAACATGGCTACGAAAAAGAAATTTCATACGTCACTCCCACTCATTCCGTCTTCTTCTTCCTCAATCATCACTACAGCAGAGAGAAGATTGTCTCTCTCCCTCCCTTCTTTAAATGTGTCTCTCTCCCTCCCTTCTCTTTCGCAAGCGACGAAAGAAAAGAAAAGTCTCGTGCAAAGCGTGCAAGGTTTCTCCACGACGACGACGACAGCGACGAAACAGGTGTGCGGGAAATACGAAAACCCAGTTCATTCGTCTGACGTCAGGAATAATAGCAGTAGCAGCCGTAATAACAACAGCAACAGTGACAATGAAAACAACAGTAGCAGCCGCAACAGCATCACCAGCAGCATAAACAACAACAGCATTAGCAGCAGCAACACCAACAACAACCACAGCAACAGCGGCGGAGGCAGTAGTCGTAGTACCTGCAGCAACAACAAAAGTACCAGCAGCTCTGACGACAACAACAACAGCAGAGAAAAACCAATCTCATTTGCAGGTATTGCGAAAAACCTGGAAACAATCCTCATAACAAATGAGGAATTAGAGGAAGCGAAGAAGATGGTGACAAAGAACGGACACCGAGCAATCTGCAAGGCAGCGAAAAATTTTTTCGAAACCCAAGAGCACTGTACGGTCACGTACCGTACAGTAAGTACAAAATCCCGTAGGGTGGAAAGAGCCACAGAGGCCCAAATACAAAAAGCCTTGGGGTCTGTGTGGCAGAGGAAAACGCACATCACCCGAGGCAAAAAATACGCCACCGTAGACGTACTTTTTGCCACACCCCAGGAGGCAAAGGCCCAATCAGTAGTGACCCTAAGGAGCGAGGAAATGGTGTTGGTGCCCTCCTACTGTGGGCAAAAAATTGTGAGGGTCAAACTAACCCACGTCCCCCCCGGAATGACCCCTTCTTGGCTGGCCGCGTCTGTCCTCGTCGGAATCGAGGACAAAACAACTGTACTGCAAGTACAGAAAAAAGTAAGAGAAGATTGGGTCGGCTCCTCCATTGAGATGCTAATCCAAACCAACCAGGAGTGCATCGAAGCTATCCCGGATGTGATAGACTTCGATAACGGCACTCAACTGCCCATAAGTGTTGAGGGCAAACGCCCGAAATGCTTTCGCTGTGGATCGAAGACTCACCTCAGGGCCTTCTGCAACGAGAAGACCATGAGAAAGGAGAAAACCCCCCTCCTCCCGAATCCGGTTCCACGGCTACCAGCAACAGGACAAGCGGCAACCAGGAACGATAGGTCCGTGGCACCCATACCCACTCCACGGAAATCAAAGACAGCAGCAGCAGTGGAAATATTAACAACAACAACAGCAATACCAAATGCAGCTGCAACAGAGACTCCAGTGCAAACATCACCAACAACAACAAGTGAAAGAGTGGAGCTGGTACCCCTCCCCGACCTTACAGAATCAGACATGGAGTGTGAGGTGGGAGAGGGATGGCAAAAGGTCGTAAGAAGGCACAAACGCAGAAGCAGCGCATCGTCGCCTTTGAAAAGGGAGGAAAGAAATGAGAAAAGGGTAAAGTCTACTGCAAAGAGACCCACAGCAGCAACACCACCAACACCATCACCACCCACACCAGCACCACCATCACCACCGGCGACAACCCCACCGCCAACAACACCTTCAACACCACCACCACAAGCACCAACATCGCAAACACAACAACAAAACACACACACCCAGCAACAACGACAAGAAAATAGCAGAACCACACCCCACCCCCAGAAAAACAAATGCACGGCAATAAACACACACAACAAGAAACTAATGACTTACATAATTGAACACACAGACATTTCACAACAGGACTACATAATACCAGCACCAATCAAAACGCCAACTAACATAAGACTGCTAAAAATAGCACAGAAACAATACACAAACATTAAAACGAAATTCCCCAACGCAGTTGGTGATTTCAGGGACCTAGGAGGAACCATTAATCGAAGAGTATATTCAGACATTCTCTTAGAAGAGCCGACGACCAGCCGAAGGGACGATTCAACGGTCCCTTCACCAGACGATCAAGTGAAAAGGGATGTAAAAACCATCCCTCCTCTACCAAAAGTACGGTAAGTGGTCTTTCCCATCTTTTCCACTCTATTTTAAACATGACCTCACTCAGAATAGGCAGCATAAATGCGCGTGGCTTGGGGTCGTCATGGAAGCAGGGTCACCTGCTCAACGACCTCAGGTCACTAAACATAGATGTAGTGGCCATCAGCGAGACCAGAATCTCCGAAGCACGGGCCTTCGCACCGATCTTCGGCGGCTACGATGTGTACGCATCTCCCAGCCGTCCTGGATCCGGTGGAGGAGTTGCTGTGCTTTTTCGGAGAGGTTTGGATCTCGCCATACGGGCCATCTTCCTGGACCCAGAGGGTAAGCTGGTGGTGCTGGACGTGACCAGCGGAGACGGGCAAGCTTTCAGGCTAGTGGCCGTCTATGCCCCGACAGGAGCAGGGCGGCCTGATTTCTTCCGGCGTCTGGAGACCTTTCTTGGAACGTCCCGCTCTTTAGTGTTAGTGGGCGACTGGAACGGGATCTTAGATGCACGCTGGGACTGTGTGGGATTAGCGGATAGGGGTGGAGGGTGCAAGAGCCTCACCAACCTGCTCAGGCGTTTTGAACTGTCTGACAGGTACCGATTGGATTTCCCGAATGTGCCAATGTGGACTTGGACAAACCGCATAGGGTCATCCAGATCATATCTAGATAGAGTATTTTGTAGGGAAATAGATAGGTCTAGCATAGGCTGTCCACAATTCAAGATAGTCAGCTACACGGACCACAAATTCGTGACCTGTGTGCTTGACTTAGATAGGCTTCATAGACGAGGACCCGGCTACTGGAAGCTAAACGCGTCCTTACCAGCGCGCAAGGCCTACAGAGACCGGATTAGCGAACTAGTTAAGCGGGCGTTGACGGGGGCCATCGTCAACAACAAGTGGTGGTTTGCTCTGAAAAGAGCGATTAGAATAGAATCGATTAGGTTTAGTAAGGCTTTAGCAATAGAGAAAAATAGAGCAGAGGGAGAACTAGTTAGAAAATTAGACGAGGCGCTTAGCAAAGGCATTGCGACCGACGTGCTTGCGGCGAAATTGGCCCTTGACCAATTCTTCAATGCAAAGCACGAAGGCTGCGTTGTCAGAGCTAGGGTGCGTGCTCTCAGACACGAGGGGACGAAAGCCGTTCAATGGGCCCGAGTGGCGGAGGCGCGTCGTGGCAACAAAGCCACGATCCGGTCTTTGGTGGACCACGACGGGCGCATGCTACTCGATCCCGGGCAAATGTGTGAAGCTTTTCAGCGACACTTCGCTCAGCTGTTCGGGGGCAGCGGGGGGCCGGGTAGAGGGATGGACTTTAGTGTCTACCTCGACGGACTGCCGCGGCTCTCGGCCACTGAGGCTAAGTGTTGCGAAAAGCCGATAACAGCCGCTGAAGTACGGGAGGCAATGACTGGCTGCACAAGGGGTAAATCGCCTGGTTTGGATGGTCTGCCCTATGAACTTTACGTACAGATGCCAGACTTGTTCGGAGGCCTCTTGGCGGACGTCTACTGCAACTGGCAACAGAACGGGAGAATTCCCAGTTCTGTGAGCCGAGGAGCGGTGGCACTGCTGAGAAAGGATCCGAACAAGGGGGATAACATAGACAATTTCCGGCCCATAACTCTGCTAAACACAGAGTTTAAGATTTTGGCCAAGGTGCTAGCAAAGAGGTTGGCGCTTGTCGTTGGTGGTCTGGTGGGAGAGGCGCAGACAAGCGCCATTCCCGACAGATCCATCCACGACAACCTCCACCTCATGCGATACATCGTAGAGAGGGTAGCTAGGGAACCTGTCACGGGTGGGTCCTTGATCAATTTAGATCAGTCGAAAGCTTTCGATAGGGTCGACCATCGTTACCTAGCGGCAGTCCTGAGGGCGGCTGGCTTTGGGCCCGTCTTCAGAGGCTGGATCGCTGCCATGCACAGCGACATCTGCTCTGTGGTGAGAGTGAACGGTCACCTGTCGGAACCGTTCAACATCATGCGCTCGGTCCGCCAAGGATGTCCCCTCTCGTCCCTCTTGTACGTATTGACTCTCGAGCCATTACTGCACAAACTGGAGACGTTGAGGGGAGTCCCGCGCGAACTAGGATGCGGAAGATCCGTGTCAGCATATGCGGACGATGTCACCGTAGTGGTGTCGAACGCCAAACACATCGAGGCGATCGGCACTACACTAAGAGAATACGAAGCGGTGACAGGAGCAATGATCAACCAGGAAAAGTCAGTGGGCCTGCAGCTCGGCACCTGGAGAGGCAGGTCCATGCCGTCCAACAGCGTCGTCGGGCGCTGGACGGACGGACCGGTTAAATTGCTAGGGGTCTGGTTCGGTCCGGACCTCCAGACGGACAAAAACTGGGACGAGGTGACGAGCAGGGTGGCTTCTCTCACCCAGAAATGGGCGGAGAGGAAGCTATCCCTGAAAGGTCGAGCGGAGGTGGCTAACGCGTACATCGCGTCTGTCATCTGCTACCGCCTGACCGTCGTACCTTGTCCTAAGCCTCGCCTGACTGCACTGGAGCGTTTGCTCTTTCGCTTTTTGTGGAAGGGACGTGCTCCGATGGTCAGGCGGTCCATCTGTTGTCAACACCCGCTACGTGGAGGGCTGGGCATGCCGTGGCTGATGATGCGCAGGCACGCGCTCAGGCTACGACATCTCCACCTCTTCCTCGACGGTGATCAGGTGTGGTCGCCGTTTGCTAGACGCGTTTTTCCCCAGCTCGTTTCCTTGACGGAGCTGCAGTCCTGGGTCAAGCGAAGACCGAGAGGGAGCGCCTGGAGACTGGAATGTCTTCAGGCGCTCACAGCCCTCGACCAATCGGGCAATGTGATCGGTGGAAACTCCACCTCGGCGTTCTATAGAGGATTAGTGGAGGGGAAGAGCGACGACGTACTTGGGGAAACTCTAGGCGTCGACGAAAATCAACTAGCCAATCTCTTCGGAAGAACTTTCGGGCCGGGGCCTATGGACAACTTCCAGAAATCTCTGGCCTGGCAGTGCTACCGAGGAGCCTTGCCAGTTCGGGATAAACTCTACAGGCATGGAGGTGCCGTCAGCCGGGCATGTCCGAGATGCGCGCAGGGCGACGAAACCGTCCTGCACGCACTCGTCCAGTGTCCGAAAATTGCTGACTTGTGGGTTTATGTTGAACACCTGCTGTCGCGTTTAGGACGGATCCAGCTATCATCTGAGTCTATCGTGAGGATTGCCCCGCCCTCCTCCTTTAGCCGGGAAGGGCAGGCAGTTTTTATCTGTCTGGTGGCCATGGCGAAAGAGATAGTATGGTGGACACGTTTGAAAGGGCTGAAGACAAGCACTTACCTCTTCGGTGATGCTCTGATTGACTTTTTCAAATTTCATTTGAAAAGGAAAATCAGAGTAGAGAGGGAAGTGCTCTCTTCCCAGCATTTTGTTGAAAGATGGGTGAGAGAAGCAAGAATGGCCCGAGTGAATGGGCCGACTCTGAGTATATATCTGTAAACTAAAGGTGGAAAACTGGGAGAGGGCACTTGCCTTGGTGGTCAGGGTCATTGTGGCTTTTTACTGGGCTTTCTCCACAAATGTCCCTCCGAAGTCTCCCCCCTATTGGGGAATTTTTCATTGTTATTTTTGTTACATCCTCTGTTTTTGTTTTTTTACACGCAGAAATGCCCATTTGTACCGTCCTGCATTGTCCTGCACTGTCCTTAATGTCTACTTTATGTAAACCCTTGTGGTTAATAAAGAAATCATTATTATTATTATTATTATTATTATTATTATTATTATTATTATTATTACAGCTGCATTTATCTTGCTTTATGTTCATACGAGTTATCACCAAGTCACAACCAGTGACCTCAAGAGACAACAAGGTCCGCCATGTTCAAGAAAGAACATACATATTCACACATGCATCTTTAGTGTTTAGACCTGTGATGTACTTATATTGACAGAATCTTCCTTAGTATATGGGCAGTTCCCATTAATACTATCTTTTGTATTTCTCCTATACGCGGGTTTCCTGGGATTTGCGATATGTAATCATTAGACCCCTTAGGTATCATTCCCAGAGCGCCTACAACCACTGGTATTGTTTTAGTTCTCAATTTCCACATTTTACCAATTTCTATCTCCAGGTCCTTATACTTGCTCAATTTTTCAAATGTTTTTATAGATACATTCTTGTCTATTGGAACAGACATATTGGAACAGACATATTTCAATATTATATCAGGTCTGTTTGCATTTATTTTTCGGTCTGTTTGGATGCTAAATTTCCACAAGATTGAGATGTGATCTTTTTCAAGTATGGGAGGTGGTTGATGCTCCCACCAATTCTTTTGATGGGGCAGGTCAAAATGCTTACACATTATCCAATGTATGAATCGTGCAGCTCTGTCATGCCTGTTTAGGTATTCGGTTGGAGCTATAGGACTGCACATTGAAATTATATGGTCAATGGTCTCTGGTTGTTTTTTGCATACACGGCATAATGGGCTGCACCCATTTTTTATTATGTTGGCTTGGTAATTTTTTGTTGGCAGACACTGATCTTTTGCCGATATAATCAGTCCTCCAGTCTCCGATTTCAGTCCAGAGGATGCCAACCACTGATGGGTTAAAGTTTTGTCAACATCAGGATTGTTAGCTCGCTCTGGGTATTTTCCATACAGAGGCTGTTCTTGCCATTTCTTAGCCAGTTTCTGTAGCAGTTCTTTCTTTGCAGTTACTTTTACCTGCTTTGCTTTTTCTGTGTTTTCCATTTCAGCAGTAAATGGGACTTCTGAAATTTGTAGTCCATTACTGTATCATTGTGCATCTTTTGTAATGGAATATGATCTTTTGATGCTTTCGTGTTTCAAAACGAGTTTGATCATCCAATCAAGTGATTCCCTTAGATATGTAGATAATCCAATTGTTGCAGTTTTCAACGCAATGTCTAACTGGATTAATCCACGTCCTCCTTCTTTCCTAGGTAGATATATTCTATCTATATCTGCCTTAGGGTGATGCATTCTGTGCATGGTTAAGAATTTTCGAATTTTTGTATCGAGCCTACGGATCTCTGTGCTTGACCAGTTGATGAAATTGTGACTGTAGGTTACTACTGGTATGGCAAGCGTGTTTATGGCATCGATCCTATTCCTTGCATTCAATTCCGTTCTTAAGATTGCTCTTACTCTGCGGTAACATTCCTTCCTTATCCTTTCCCTCATTGTCGAGTGCTTGATTCCGTCTCCTTCACAAACACCTAGATATTTGTAAGTTTTTTCTTGATCAAGTTCCCTTATCACGTTCCCCCGATCAAGATTAATGTCTGAACTCTTCAGCAGCTTTCCTCTGGTGAACGTTGCTTTGGCGCATTTATCTAGTCCAAACTCCATTTTAATATCATCACTGAACTGCTTCACAGTGGATAATAGCCCTTGCAATTGTTCATCATTTTTTGCAAATAGTTTCAGGTCATCCATATAGAACAAGTGATTAATAGTTTTGTCATAGACTTTATATCCATGTTTTGTTTCATTGAGCATTTTACTTAATGGTATAAGTGCGATGCAGAATAAAAGCGGTGATAAAGAGTCACACTGAAAAATTCCACAATTAATATTAACTTCTCCAGCTTCCAGTGATTTTGTTTCACTATTCAAAAGGAGTGTCGTTTTCCATGTTTTCATACTGAATGACAAAAACCTCCTGACAACGGGGGATACTTTGAAAATCTCTAAACATTTTTCAATCCAACTGTGTGGCAAACTATCAAATGCTTTTTTATAATCTATCCAAGCAATCGATAGATTTTTGTGTCTATTATGACAATCTTCCAGAATCATTTTGTTAACCAGAAGCTGATCCTTACAGCCATATGAGCCTCGTTTACACCCTTTCTGCTCAATGGGAAATAGGTCATTTGTTATCAGGTGGTCATATGTGTATTCAGTTAGGACTGATGTTAAAATTTTATACATTGTGGTCAAGCAAGTTATCGGTCTGTAATTTTTGGGATTGTTTGTCTCATCATTCTTCGGAAGCAGGAATGTAATGCCGTTAACTAGCCATGAAGGTATCTTTTCTGGCTCCTTAACTATTTCATTGTAAAGTTGGGCTAACAGCTCATGAGACTCTGTGAAGGCATTTATCCAAAAGTTTTGTATTTTGTCTTTTCCTGGGGATTTCCATTTGCTGGTTTTTCTTAGAGCCAAGCGCAACTGTTCAACTGTTATATTTTCCCATGTTTGTTCCTCAAGGTGAGCTGTATCTTTCATTTGTCTGTCTATCCATGGGGCATGTGTGTTATGAACTTTTTCTTCGGCTCAGATCTTTTCCCAGAATTCTTGCACTTCCTCCTTGGGTGGTATTGATTTAGCAGTTATTGTTGACTTACCAATTTTTCTGTAGAAGTTTCTTTGGTTGTTTTTGAACATATTATTGTCCTTATAGAATCTAGATCGTTTTTCAAAGCGCCTTATACGAGCAGCTTTGGTCGACACTTTTTGCTTGATTATTTCTATCAGCATGTCTATGTCACATGTTGATTTTATACTGTCCTTTTTTTTCGATTTTCTAAGTTTAGTTTGTTTAACACGTTCACCTACTTTATAGTTTGTTAAAATTTCTGTCAGATCGGAGAAGGTTTATTTGGCGATTGATGTTCTCTTGCCAAGTAGATTTCTTGTGGGAATTCCTTTGTTTTTTCATCTTCAGTCCACATAAGTAAGTGGTGACTTTAGCCGATGCATAATAGAGATGATTTAAATCAGTAATGTTTAGTTTGTTTGTGATGATAATGTTTTTGAGAATTATGTTAGTCTTGTGTATTATCTTTTGGTTCTGTTTGGAGTTCTGGATCTTAGGGAGGGTGTCTCGTTGCCCCATGTCAGATTCTTTCATTTTCATCCATTCGATCATAATTTCATCCTTCAAGTTGGCAAGTTCATTCTCATTAATTTCCTTATCATTTACGATCTCATTATTTTCATTTGGAGTTTCATCCTGAGCATGCACTCCCTCCATTTTTTCGATCCTTTCTTTAATTTGTTCTGTTGCCAGTGATTCCGCCCCAACCCTGGGATTCGAAGTGTTACAGTTTACCTCGTTTTCACTGACACATGTTTCATTTTCCCTTCGTTGACTTTGTGCTAATAGCTTGATCTGATCAATTTCTATATCAGTTAGTAACTTTTTTCTTACAATATTTCTTCGTATATTGGCTAGTTTGTTACTGTCAATATAGCCTCTGTTTTCGGGATGTTTCTTTTTCCAGTTGATATCTGTCTGTTCTGTATTCGATGTATTTGATGGGTAGTACATGGCAGTGTAGAAAGCCTCAAGGACTTCTTTATTATCTTCCCTTGACCATTTTTCTCTCTTTTTCTTTGAATTTCTTGGTGGTGAGCATGGAGGGCCAACAGTAGGAGTATTCCGGTTATGGGAGGTCTCCAGCTCCGAAGTGATGGGAAGGATTGAACCATTAGCTGATTTTTCGACCCCAGTCTGGTTCCTCCCTGAGGGATGCGGCCCTTTTTTACCCGGGTGACGGCCGATCCGGTATGAGATTTTATCATTAGACATTTACTTTATTTTGTCGCGTTTTATCCTTATCCGCCAAGGGGTAATCATTTCGTGTTACCACTTCTAGAACGAGTGTCAACCAAGACTAGAGGGGTCGTTCTCCCCTAGAGACACGGCTATTCCCCGCCGGCCGCCATCCCGGTATTTCTTGGTCACGGGGTTTTCTTTTTGTTGTTTTTTTTAAAATTGTTATTATCATGAGTGGTTCCTTAATGTGAGCATTGCGTGGCTTAAGAATGAAATTATTAATAATTGTCTCCACTCCAGGTACAAGGCCAGCAATCACCCAGTGCATTACAATAATATAATATACTTTTTGTTGTAGTTGGCTGTTATTGTTGTTGGCTATGTCGGTGGTGGTGCCGGGGCTTTTTATATTGTTGGTGAGGAAGGGGTGAGCCAGCAGTCCCATATTTGTTGATATTGTCGTTTGGCCTTGGCCAGGTAACTAAGTCAATCTATTTATATATTTTGCTAGCCACTCCCTTGTCTAGTGATACCCCCACCTTCCCCGTTCTCTCTCAAGTTAACAGGGGAATAGTGGTGGTAGCATTGAAGGAGTGGTGGCGGCGGGGAGATGTGGGAGACAGTAGCGGCGGTATCGATACTGAGACAGTGGTGGTGGTGATGTCGATACCGAGGCAGTGGTGGTGGTGACGTGATCGTATTACTGTAGTGATGGTGTTGTAGCGGTGGTAGCAATGAAGGAGTGGTGGCGGCGGTGATGGGATAGTGGTGGTAATGATGGCAGTAGTGAGTGGTGGTGGTGAAATTCCCGCTATCTGGCTGTTGTGTTTAGTGTACACAGAGAGGTGATGGGGTAGGTGTTGTATCTAGTTTCTGGTGTTGTTTGGCTGTTCTATATAGCGTAGACAGAGGATGGGGAGGGGTTCTTCTTCCAATTATAGCCATTTTCCTTTTTGAATATACAATGTACAATACAAAGTTGAATATTTGAATATTTGACCCTTATAACAATATATTTTGGGTCCGAATTTTTTGGGGCTCAAGCCGGATGCTTTACGTAGCATTTGTACTAAGAGTTGTTATTTCACAAATGATTTAAATATGTTAAAAATTCAAAACTTACGGGAGCGATGTCATGACCTTCCGTCACCTCGTGTGTCTTCTTCCCTTATTACTATTATTATTATTGTTATTGTTATTCCTTGAATCTCAGTCATTGATGTTGGTTAACTGGAAAGTCCGTTGGATTGAATATCAAGCCACTACCTGCAGCCTCAGATATTCAGGACGTATCGGAGGGTTCTTGCTGTTCCAAGCAAGCATGCCTTTTGAAGCGTTCCAAAAAGCGTGAAGGGGCCGATTTTCTTTAACCATCCCTGGAAACCTTTGGAGATAGTCCCCAGTGCGCCTATGACAATCGGGATCACTTTGACTTCATGGCAGTTCCAAATCCTTTTCACCTCCCACTTTAGGTCCTGGTATCGGTTAATTTTCTCCCTCTCCTTCTCTTGCACTCTCGTGTCGGACGGGCAGGCCACATCCACAATCAGGCACGATATTATTATTATTATTATTATTATTATTATTATTATTATTATTATTATTATTATTATTATTATTATTATTATTGTTGTTATTCCTTGAATCTCAGTCATTGATGTTGGTTAACTGGAAAGTCCGTTGGATTGAATATCAAGCCACTACCTGCAGCCTCAGATATTCAGGACGTATCGGAGGGTTCTTGCTGTTCCAAGCAAGCATGCCTTTTGAAGCGTTCCAAAAAGCGTGAAGGGGCCGATTTTCTTTAACCATCCCTGGAAACTTTTGGAGATAGTCCCCAGTGCGCCTATGACAATCGGGATCACTTTGACTTCATGGCAGTTCCAAATCCTTTTCACCTCCCACTTTAGGTCCTGGTATCGGTTAATTTTCTCCCTCTCCTTCTCTTGCACTCTCGTGTCGAACGGGCAGGCCACATCCACAATCAGACACGATCTTTTTTCTTTGTCCACAACCACCAGGTCAGATCTATTGTGTTCCAGTTTTTTGTCCGTCTGTATCCTAAAATCCCACAGCACCTTCACCTGATTGTTCTCCATCACCGCCTATGGCCTATGCTCATACCATTTCTCAGAATGTGGTAAATTGTTTACTTTGCACAGGTGCCAGTGGATCACCCTGCCCATCACATCTTGTCTCCAGCCCTTATAGTGGGTCTGGGCTAGGTGTTTACACTCGGACACAATGTGAGCCACAGTCTCCTCTCTCTCTCCACAGATCCTGCACAGTGGGCTAGCCTCCTCCTTGTAAATATGGTGCTTCAACCACTTTGTTTTGAGGGCCTGCTCCTGCGCAGCCATTAGCATTCCTTCTGTAGCCTTTTTGAGGTCTCCTCTTCTGAACCAGTTCCACGTCTGTGGATCTCTAAATTCAGTTTTCTCAAAGAAGTTACTATGAAGGGATTTTCCCTTAAGGCTGCTCTTCCTCCTTGATGTTATTTCCTCCTTGGACATCCCCTGGCCTACTGTCCCCTCCTTCAGTACAGTTCTGAGCATTGGCTCCTTACTATAGGTCACGTATTTGTATAGGTTGTTTTTCTCCATCTGAACACAGTCCTCTATGCTGATAAGACCTCTTCCACCCTCAGATCTCCTTAGGTAGAGTCTATCGACATCACTCCTCTTGTGGAACATGTTGTAGATAGTCAATAGCTTCCTAGTCTTCCTATCCATTTCTTTTTGTTCAGCAACATTCCATCTCAGAATTCCCGCACTGTACCTAATAATAGACACAGCTCGGGAATTTACTGCGCTTATGGCATTTCTGCTGTTCAGATGTGCCTTCAATACGCTCCTTACTCTCCGAATGTATTCAGTTCTTAACAATTCCTTCATTTTTTTGTTCTTTATGCCATCAATTATTATTATTATTATTATTATTTGCATTTATCTTGCTTTATGTTTATACGAGTTATCACCAAGTCACAACCAGTGACCTCAAGAGACAACAAGGTCCGCCATGTTCAAGAAAGAACACACATATTCACACATGCATCCTTAGTGTTTAGACTTGTGATGTACTTATATTGACAGGATCTTCCTTAGTATATGGGCAGTTCCCATTAGTACTATCTTTTGTATTTCTCCTATACGCGGGTTTCCTGGGATTTGCGATAAGTAGTCGTTAGACCCCTTAGGTATCATTCCCAGAGCGCCTACAGCCACTGGTATTGTTTTAGTTCTCAATTTCCACATTTTTCCAATTTCTATCTCCAGGTCCTTATACTTGCTCAATTTTTCAAATGTTTTTATAGATACATTCTTGTCTATTGGAACAGACATATCAATTAGCAGGCATACCCTCCTTTGAAAGTCCTTCAATATTATATCAGGTCTATTTGCATCTATTTTTCGGTCTGTTTGGATGCTAAAGTTCCACAAGATTGAGATGTGATCTTTTTCAAGTATGGGAGGTGGTTGATGCTCCCACCAATTCTTTTGATGGGGCAGGTCAAAATGCTTACACATTATCCAATGTATGTATTGTGCAGCTCTGTCATGCCTGTTTAGGTATTCGGTTGGAGCTATAGGACTGCACAATGAAATTATATGGTCAATGGTCTCTGGTTGTTTTTTGCATACACGGCATAGTGGGCTGCACCCATTTTTTATTATGTTGGCTTGGTAATTTTTTGTTGGCAGACACTGATCTTGTGCGGATATAATCAGTCCTTCAGTCTCCGATTTCAGTCCAGAGGATGCCAACCACTGATTATTATTATTATTATTATTATTATTATTATTATTATTATTATTATTGGCGACCTACGTAGTAAATCGTATCATCGTGAGCTCCGCAAAGGTTTGTTATTTCCGTTTGTTAAAAATTGCCATTTATGGAAAATTTTGATTGTTAACTATATATAAGCGCACATACATTGTTTTCCGAAAAGGACACCCAAAAAGATTGGGGCCTTGTGCCCAAAATTTAAACTTTTATGATTATCAAAAAAATTCTTTGAAAAAAAATGGCTAATTCACCACTGCACCAAGCAGCTGAAAGCCTTTCTCACAAATTAACACCTCACACCGACACCACCATTGTAAATGATATTACGTCTGCCAACACACAATTTAAGCACTAGCAATATTTTTAATTTGTCTCAGGCAGACATTCATTTCCCGCCATTATCAATGACTGCAGGTGTTAAAGCCACCACCACCACCGCGACAACAGAAACAAAAGGAAAAAATAAATCAACTCGTGATGTCGAAATATTTTCAACCAAAATGGACTCTCCCAAACCGACTTTCAATGACGTCACCACAACCACAACTGAAACTAAAATTAATAATAACAAAAATAACGATAGCAACAACAACAACAACAATGACATTAAAAAAACAACCCTGAGTTTTGCCAGAGTAGCAAAACAGTTCGAAGCATTTACGGTAACTCCGGAGGATTTAGAAAATGCCAAACAAATGGTAAAGAAAGATGGGTACAGGGTCAGCCTCACCCCGACCCCACCCCCACCTAATAAAATGGAGAATTGGCGCCTATGCACCGTGTCGTATCGAACAATAAATGTAACATCGCGCCGAGTGGAACGGGCATCCGAATCCCAAATCCCAAAAGCTTTGGGACGTGTGTGGCAAGAAAAACCCACATCAGACGTGGGCAGAAGTATGGAACCGTGGACGTGTTCTTTGAGACACCAGAGGAGGCTAGAGAACACTCCATGGCCCCATTAAGAAGTGACGACTTCACACTCGTCCCAAGCTATTGTGGCCAGAGACTCGTAAAGATCAGGGTGACCCACGTTCCACCGGCCATCGAAATTCCCTGGCTAATAGCGGCCGTCCTCGGCGGCATCGAAGCCAACACAAAGATAATAGCAATAGCAAAAGAAAAGCAGGAGAACTGGTCCGGATCTGGGATGGAGCTCCTGATCCAAGCGGACCAAAAAAGCATTGAGGAGATCCCAGAGGTAATAGACCTCACTGACGGCAGCCACCTCATCGTAATTGTCGAGGGCAGAAGGCCTAGGTGTGTCGTTTGTGGTGAAGGAACACACCTAAGGGCTTTCTGCCCTCAGGCTAAAAGGTTGATGCCACCTCTCCTACCCACCCCAGTGACACAACCATCAACACCACCAGTAGCAGAGATGGCAGCAACAACTGTAGCAGCAACAACAGAAGCAACTATAACAGCAACAACCGAGAGCAACAGTAGCAAAACCAACACCACCTCCACCAGCAAAACCAACACCACCACCACCCAACGCTTCAGAACTAGCACCAGCGCCTACACCATCCACCACGCCACAACCCAAACTAACGCCTGTGGAGAATTTTCCACTCCCAGGCCTATCACAACTGGAGACAGATTGTGACGACGAGGAGTGGGAAACGGTATCAGGAAAAAAAAAGAAACCAAAAAAGAAAAAATCCTCTTCCTTCCCCCTCCAAAAACAAAATACAGAGGGAAACAAATAAATTAACAAACAAAATAGTTAGGACAGATATGCCACCATCCACACCAGCATCACCAACCCCATCAACCCAAACACCAATACCATCACCATCATTAACCCCAACACCACCATCACCTACACCACAAAAGTCACCAAAATGCGAAACAGAAACAAACCCACAACAAACGCAAACAAATCAAAACAACCAAAACGATACGCACTACACAGCATTAAATTTGAACAACAAGCAATTATTACACTACATCCAACACAACACCAGCATCACAGAAAAAAGACTACACAACGACCCCAAAATTCACACCACCTCACACATACAAATCACTCGCATCACACCGATAACGTACATGACACTAAAACAAAAATTCCCCAAAGACATCGGAGACTTCCGACAAGCACTCTCCAGGAGGATTTATAAGGACATCCTTCCTGAGGGGGCCATAAGCAGTGAAAAGGATGGAAAAACCGTCCTTCCTCTACGAGAAGTAAGGTATGTGGTCTTTCCCATCTTTTCAACTCCTTTTCAACATGACCTCACTCAGAATAGGCAGCATAAATGCGCGTGGCTTGGGGTCGTCATGGAAGCAGGGCCACCTGCTCAACGACCTCAGGTCACTAAACATAGATGTAGTGGCCATCAGCGAGACCAAAATCTCCGAAGCACGGGCCTTCGCACCGAACTTCGGCGGCTACGATGTGTACGCATCTCCCAGCCGTCTGGGATCGGGGGTAGGAGTTGCTGTAATTTTTCGGAGAGGTTTGGATCTTGCCATACGGGCCATCTTCCTGGACCCAGAAGGTAAGTTGGTGGTGCTGGACGTGACCAGCGGAGAAGGACAAGCTTTCAGGTTAGTGGCCGTCTATGCCCCGACAGGAGCAGGGCGGCCTGATTTCTTCCGGCGTCTGGAGACCTTTCTTGGAACGTCCCGCTCTTTAGTGTTAGTGGGCGACTGGAACGGGATCTTAGATGCACGCTGGGATTGTGTAGGATTAGTGGATAGGGAAGGAGGGTGCAAGAATCTCACCAATCTGCTCAGGCGTTTTGAACTGTCTGACAGGTACCGAATGGATTTCCCGAATGTACCAATGTGGACTTGGACAAATCGCATAGGGTCATCCAGATCATATCTAGATAGAGTATTTTGTAGGGAAATAGATAGGTCTAGCATAGGCTTTCAACAATTCAAGATAGTCAGCTACACGGACCACAAATTCGTGATCTGTGTGCTTGACTTAGATAGGCTTCATAGACGAGGACCCGGCTACTGGAAGCTAAACGCGTCCTGACCAGCGCAAGGCCTACAGAGACCGGATTAGCGAACTAGTTAAGCGGGCGTTGACGGGGGCCATCGTCAACAACAAGTGGTGGTTTGCTCTGAAAGGAGCAATTAGAATAGAGTCCATCAGGTTTAGTAAGGCTTTAGCAATAGAGAAAAATAGAGCAGAGGGAGAATTAGTTAGAAAATTAGACGAGGCGCTTAGCAAAGGCATCGCGACCGACGTACTTGCGGCGAAATTGGCCCTTGACCAATTTTTCAATGCAAAGCACGAAGGCTGCGTTGTCCGAGCTAGGGTGCGTGCTCTCAGACACGAGGGGACGAAAGCCGTTCAATGGGCCCGAGTGGCGGAGGCGCGTCGTGGCAATAAAGCCACGATCCGGTCTTTGGTGGATCACGACGGGTGCATGCTACTCGATCCCGAGCAAATGTGTGAAGCTTTTCAGCGACACTTCGCTCAGCTGTTCGGGGGCAGTGGCGGGCCAGATCGAGGGGTGGACTTTGGTGTCTACCTCGACAGACTGCCGCGGCTTTCGACCACTGAGGCGGAGTGTTGCGAAAAGCCGATAACAACCGCTGAAGTATGGGAGGCAATGACTGGCTGCACAAGGGGTAAATCGCCTGGTTTAGATGGTCTGCCCTATCAACTTTACGTACAAATGCCAGACTTGTTCGGAGGCCTCTTGGCGGACGTCTACTGCAACTGGCAACAGAACGGGAGAATTCCCAGCTCTGTGAGCCGAGGAGCAGTGGCGCTGCTGAGAAAGGATCTGGACAAGGGGGATAAAATAGATAATTTTAGGCCCATAACTCTGCTAAACACAGAGTTCAAGATGTTGGCCAAGGTGCTAGCAAAGAGGTTGGCGCTTGTTGTTAGTGGTCTGGTGGGAGAGGCACAGACATGTGCTATTCCCGACAGATATATCCACGACAACCTCTACCTCATGCGATACATCGTAGAGAGGGTAGCTAGGGAACCTGGCACGAGTGGGTCCTTGATCAATTTAGATCACTCTAAACTTTCGATAGGGTCGACCATCGTTACCTAGCGGCAGTCCTGAGGGCGGCTGGCTTTGAGCCCGTCTTCAGAGGCTGGATTGCTGCCATGCACAGCTACATCTGCTCTGTAGTGAGAGTGAACGGTCACCTTTCGGAACCGTTCAACATCATGCGCTCAGTCCGCCAAGGATGTCCCCTCTCGTCCCTATTGTATATATTGACTCTCGAGCCATTACTGCACAAACTGCAGACGTTGAGGGGGCACCCGCGCGAACTAGGATGTGGAAGATCCGTGTCAGCATATGCGGACGATGTCACCGTAGTGGTGTCGAACGCCAAACACATCGAGGCGATCGGCATTACACTAAGAGAATACGAAGCGGTGACAGGAGCAATGATCAAACAGGAAAAGTCAGTGGGCCTGCAGCTCGGCACCTGAAGAGGTAGGTCCATGCCGTCCAACAGCGTCGTCGGGCGCGGGACGGACGGACCGGTTAAATTGCTAGGGGTCTGGTTCGGTCCAGATCTCCAGACGGACAAAAATTGGGACGAGGTGACGAGCAGAGTGGCTTCTCTCACCCAGAAATGGGCCGAGAGGAAGCTATCCCTGAAAGGTCGAGCGGAGGTGGCTAAAGCATACATCGCGTCCGTCATCTACTACCGCCTGACCGTTGAACCTTGTCCTATGCTCCGCCTGACTGCGCTGGAGCGTTTGTCCTTTCGCTTCTTGTGGAAGGGACGGGCTCCGATGGTCAGGCGGTCCATCTGCTGTCAACACCCGCTACGTGGAGGCCTGGGCATGCCGTGGCTGATGATGCGCAGACACGCGCTCAGGCTACGACATCTCCATCTCTTCCTCAACGGTGATCAGGTGTGGTCGCCGTTTGCTAGACACGTTTTTCCCCAGCTCGTCTCCTTGACGGAGCTGCAGTCCTGAGTCAAGCGAAGACCGAGAGGGAGCGCTTGGAGACTGGAATGTCTTCAGGCGCTCACAGCGCTCGACCAATCGGGCAATGTGATCGGTGGAAACTCCACCTTGGCGTTCTATAGGGGATTAGTGGAGGGGAAGAGCGACGACGTACTTGGAGAAACTCTAGGCGTCGACGAAAATCAACTAGCCAATCTCTTCGGAAGGACTTTCGAGCCGGGGCCTATGGACAATTTCCAGAAATCCCTGGCCTGGCAGTGCTACCGGGGTGCTTTGCCAGTTCGGGATAAACTTTACAGGCATGGAGGTGCCGTCAGCCGGGCATGTCCGAGATGCGCACAGGGCGACGAAACCGTCCTGCACGCACTCGTCCAGTGTCCGAGCATTGCTGACTTGTGGGTTTATGTCGAACACCTGCTGTCACGTGTAGGACGGATCCAGCTATCAGCTGAGTCCATCGTGAGGATTGCCCCGCCCTCTTCCTGCCGGGAAGGGCAGGCAGTTTTTATCTGTCTGGTGGCCATGGCGAAAGAGATAGTATGGTGGACACGTTTGAAAGGGCTGAAGACGAGCACTTACCTCTTCGGTGATGCCCTGATTAACTTTTTCAAATTTCATCTGAAAAGGAAAATCAGGGTAGAGAGGGAAGTGCTCTCTTCCCAGCATTTTGTTGAAAGATGGGTGAGAGAAGCAAGTATGGCCCGAATGAATGGGCCTTCTCTGAGTATGTGTCTGTAAATTAAAGGTGGAAAACTGGGAGAGGGCACTTGCCCTGGTGGTCAGGACCACTGTGGTCTTTTAATGGGCTTTCTCCACAAATGTCCCTCGGAAGTCTCCGCCCTATTGGGGAATTTTTCTTTGTTATTTTATTTCATCCTCTGTTTTTTTTACACGCAGAAATGCCCATTTACACCGTCCTGTATTGTCCTGTACTGTCCTTAATGTCTACTTTATGTAAACCCTTGTGGTTAATAAAGAAAACATTATTATTATTATTATTATTATTATTATTATTATTATTATTATTATTATTATCATTATTGCTTGGCAACGGGGATTGTCTGTCGTGCTGTTAGTGGGATTCGTAGTAATGGCGGTAGCAGTGGTGGTAGTGGCCTTTCAGTTATGTTTAGCTGTTCTGTGGAGGTGGCTTTTTCCGTCATTATATAAAACTTTGGGCGATGAATTAGCACTATCGGTAGCGGGTCGGACGCCATGCTTCGCAACACTGTTACGTCCCACTACGGACTGAGTTCAAATCCCGCCGAGGTTAACTTTGCCTTTCATCCTTACGGCGTCGATAAAATAAAGTACCAGTTATGTACTGGGTATTTGATGGCTTTTTGCCAAAAGTAGAAACAATTATACAAAACTTTGGGTGGCGTAAACTAAGAATATTGAAATTAAAGTGATATTAAATATTTGGGCCCAAGACCGAAATATTATGTAGTAGCACGTCTCGAGGACAAAGGTTGATACCTTATGTCGCATTCTCATCAAGATGTATATCAAAAGAAGCGCTTTAAACAACAGTTCACCAGGATGCAACGCAATGGAGTCAAACCTGTGATCTCAACTTCGTCAGAAACAGCAGCATTTGTATTTTTAAATTCCTATATTGTATACTTTATACAATACATTCATTTGGTCTATACTTCTTCCTAATATATCTTTTCAACCAGCATTTTTCTACATTCACTATTGTGTTCAGTCTCATTTTCTGTTTGTATCATATGCATATGTATTTCTTTCATTCTCATTTCTTCATTATCACATTTTACTGAATTTCTGCTCTTGGTGTTTTACTCATTTACATTTACTATCTTATTCACTTCATACAGTCTTTTTTTTCTATTTCTATATTACTATATTATCTATTTCATTTATAATACATATATGCGTGTGTGTATATATATATATATATATATATATATATATATATATATATATATATATATATACATGTTAAAATACATATGAATATATATATATATATATATATATATATATATATATATATATATATATATATATATATATATATATATATATTTATATACATATATATATTTACATACATATATATGTATATATATATATACATATATATATATATATACATATATATATAAATGTATATAAATATATATAAATAGATATATATTTATATATATACATATATATATATATATATATATATATATATATATATATATATATATATATATGTATATATATATATATATATATATATATATATATATATATATAGTCACATATGTCAGATTTTTTCTTTCATTATATCTTTTACCTTTTCACCAGTCTCCTCTGTATTGCAGACAACAAGAGTCAGAACAATTTCTCGAATATTATAAATAGCGGAAGAAAGGAAATAGATAGGAATGGAGGTCGTAAGTGAATCATTGGATAATAAATAGTCTCTTCGTTTTACAACTTTGATCGTCATTGATTTCTTTCTTATTTCTTGCCCTTACCCACTTTTCCCATACATTTATTCATTTACTTATTCATATATTTGTATATTTATTTATGTCTATTCCTACTATTCACTCACTAATATACATATCTATCTCTCTTTCTTTTATTCTACCTCCCACACCTCTCTATGTCTCTGTTTCTATTCCCTGGACTTTTTCTCACTATGAGCAGCATCTACCTTTCCCTAATTGTCTTTCCATCTATATTCCTGTTCTATTATCTGTATTCCCTCGCACTCTCGTCTCTTCCTTGTTTCTTAATTCTCTTATTCTATTCATTACCCTTCTCACTATTATATATATATATATATATATTTATATATATATATATATATCGTTCCCCAATTTTCTATCATTCTCTTTCATACAATTCTTTATACACCTCTCACAATTATTTATATATTTCTATGTCTGTCTAAATCTCTCACTCCCCGCCTCTGTATTTATATGTATATATATAAATGTATATATATATATATATATATATATATATATATATATATATATATATATATATATATATATATATATATATATATATATATATATATACATTCATACATAAATCTACATATACCTCTCTCTCTCTCTCATTCTCTCTCTCTCACTCTCTCTCTTTCTCACTCCCTCTCTCTCAAGTTGAATATCTATTATTCATTCTCATTCTCACCGTTATCACTATCGTTATCTATTTCTTACATTATTCCTCTTATTCTGTCTCTCAATATCTCTTATTCTCCCTCATAGTCATTATTTCTATCTCTGCCTTTTACATTCTCTCTCTTATTGTGTTTCTATCTTCCCCTGTTTCTCTCTCTCTCATACACACACCTACATATTATTTCTCTCTTTATCAATTTCTTGCTATTTTACTTTCAATATTGGCAATCCTGCTCCTTTTTTGAAATCGATGGATAAACACCATCATCATTCTTTTCCAATCGTATCTGACCTGATTTCTTTTGGGGAAGAAAATGTATGCTCGTACTACTTGCAAGCTGCACAACTGGTCGGCTGGATAATGTCTGCTTGTCTTTTGCTATCTGTCTGTCTGCCTGTCTGTCTGTCTGTATGTCTGACTGTCTGACTGATTCACTAACTGCCTGGTTTGATGTCGTGTAGATACAAGACCGGCATTTATGTCGATAATATATTGTCTGCTAAACATTGCAGGATGAATGGCCGGCATATCAATCAAATCGTTTCTGTTGAATTTCTTCTGTATTATCGAAATAAAAAAGAAAGAAAAGGCAATGGCATCCGATATATTTCAAATAATTTAGTGTAGAATTTACTATATGTACACAAATGTGAAAAACACACGTACGAACACATACGCATAATCACAACGACATACGAACTCAGGAATGCAGAGAAACAGCCACACATACTCAAATACATATAATTGCACGGCATAAACACGCGAGAACACACGCGAGAACCCACGCAAATACACAACCACGCAATGGTTTAGATTGATTGGAAATAGGACACATATATTATCATTCATTCGTATATGATATTAATAGTTTTAGGAAAAGATATGATATATCTAGCATTAAACACATACACATATATGTGATATATATATATGTATACCCTTAAATGTGATATACATATGTATATATATATTATAATTGTATTTGATTAATGCTTATGAATGATATATATGTAAATAAAATGATACAAATAGAAATATCCATATAATCATATATATAAATCTATATGCAATTATATATGTATATATATATGTATATATAACAAAGGAATTGTGGTAAGGAATCAGATGGACCATAACGCACCAGAGTACTCAATACTTAGGATAGTAGAATGGGAAATAGGAAAAAGTATGACCCCGACGGCAGAGCTCAAGCCGTTTCGACACAGCTATTTCAGAAATAGCCGTGTCGAAACGGCTTGTGCTCTGCCGTCGGGGTCATACTTTTTCCTATATATATAGATATTTATTAAAATAACAGATTAAAGTTTAAGCAAAGAATCGCTGCTTTCACCCTTAACGGGATCTTCCGTTAAGGGTGAAAGCAGCGATTCTTTGCTTAAACTTTAATCTGTTATTTTAATAAATATTTGCTGTACGGATCTTATATATTTGATATATATTTTCTTTATCGAGCCCTCTTTGTATTTTAGTCTTCAATTTTATTAGTATTACTATATATATAGATATATATATATATTTCTAGGGCGGGTAAAATTCCCGAGATCCATGGACGAGTTCTCTCCAGCGGTCTCTGTCGCTCATTATCGCTGCCATGTCCTGCGTCTCCAACAGACCAGTGTCTGTCCTTAGGGCATCAACATTCGTTAACCTTCGTCTTCCACTTCCAGTGTGTCCATTTAGGGGCTCCCACAGGAGCACTGAGTGCAATGTCAACTGTGGATGTCGGTGAGCATGTCCAGCTAACCTCAGTCTCCTCTGTTTTTCATCCTCAGTGTATACTGATTAATGCTCAGAGCCATCCTCAGCATTCTCGTGTAGCACCCATCCACCATCTGAGTGAGTTTCTTGGTCAGTGGCCAAGTCTCAGACTTATATATATATACATATATATATATATATATATATATTTATATATATATATATATATATATATATATATATATATATATATATATATATATATATATATATATAGAGAGAGAGAGAGAGAGAGAGAGAGAGAGAGAGAGAGAGAGAGAGAGAGAGGAACGAGTAGGAGCCCGACGGCTGACCTCAAGCCGTTTCGACGGCTAAAACTGGACTGAAACGGCTTGAACTCAGCCGTCGGGGTTCTA
>OZ024746.1:57970220-57995220 GCA_964016885.1 Eledone cirrhosa
TTCTTTCCCCTTCCTGGACATATTATAGCTCTTGTTTTTCTATCAGTTCTACCTTATTTATGTCTATTTTTGTCTGGCTCCCTCTTTCTTCCTCTCGTTTTGTCGCGCTGCCGTTCTTTTTCCCAATATATCTCTCTCATTCAGTCTCTTCTTTATATATTCTCATTTTCGCGTCACTTTCCCATCAAAGTGTTTCGTTTCTTATCTGCTGTGTGCATCAGTAACTGTTTACTGTTTCTTTTATCGTTGTACGTCTGTGAGATATCAATGCCTCCCTTGCACTGTGTCTGTCCTAGTAAATGGTGCTATACAGCTCTTCATTCTTAATGTTTTTCCTTACTTTCTCCATCTTATTTGCTTTTTTTTCTTTCTGCATCTGTTTTTATGTTTCCTTCTTATCTACTGCACCACCATCTCACATGTTGATCGTTCATTTACCATTACTAAAACATTTACCATTTACCATTACCAAAAAATTACACTTTTTCCAACACATCTCTGATAGTCCCTCTGTTATTTTCCCACTTTCTACCGCTCATTTATGCACAGTTTCAGTTACACACTGCCATACTTTTTCTTCGTTCCAATAGCATAGTCTATATTATATGTTCTCGCTTTATGGCACACAGACCCACTCACATAAGAAGCACAATTAGATCAAAAACAACACCACAAACCACACTAACAACAACAACAACAACAACAATAGATCACAATGTTGCAGTTCACAGAAAAGTTGAGTGTAAATATTTGAAAAGTCCTGTCCGCCAAAGCCGAAGATTGCTTAATAAGAATCTCTAAAATAATGGAGTTTTAAATCTAGCCGTCATGTTCGGAGCTATACTTAGACAGAAAGGAGATTCTGGTCTGAGATAGTCGGGAAGAAGAACAACAACTTTTGCTGGCTTTGATAAAAGAGCAAAATAAAGCGAGAATAAATAAATCAACGATGCCATCGATTCCTCGAAGAACAGCTGGAATTTTGCCAAATTTTACAGCCCTTTTGACATTCGAAAAACACTGTAATAAAATACGATTTAATTGTATTAGATTTTAAGCTAAAGGAAAATAAATAAAAATTAAACTGTATCGTTTTGTTTATTTATTGTTTTTATTAATCATTATTTTTATTTATTTATTATGATTTTTATTTTCGGTTTGTCTCAGACATTACTAAAATATAATTCTTCTCTTAATACTCCTATTAATTATTATTATTATTGGTAATATTAGAGCTGTGAATTGGTAGAGTCATTAGAGCTCTGGGCAAAATGATTGGCCTTTCCTTTCGACTCTTTACATTCTGTGTTCAAACCTCGCTGAATTAATATTTGCCTTTTTTTTCTCTCCAGTTGGCGATAAGATAAAAATCACCTAAAATACTAGTGCCTAGTTAATTGATTTGGGCTTTCCCTCAATTTGTGGCCTTATGCTTAAATTAAAAGGTATGATTATCTTTGATTCTGCTACTTGAACACACATTTCACTAGCACTGCATGTGCCTTTCTGAGGAAATACATGCATTGAATGACGAGTACATTTAGTTAACTTATAAGTTAAAAGTTTCAAGTTTAGCTAAGCAGAATTTTAAACTAGAATATCAATTTAGGTCACTCAATTTTTAAAAAATCATTTATTTCTGTTACAGCTCTAGCTTAGATAACAAAGTCAATATTGTGTTCTAATTTAATCATAAGGTCAGCGATTCTGGAGGAAACGATGAGTTAATTACATTAACCCAACTGGTTGACTGGTACTTTATTATATCGAGCACAGAAAAACGAAAGTTTAATATTGGGTGATCAAGTATGAAATTTGTAAAAATTTGTAAAAGAAATAACATTTCTACAAATTTCATACTTCACAACCCAATAGAAACCACTAGCGCCCAGAGACCCTATAATAATAATTTGTATATAATTTAAGCACAAGGCCAGCAATTACGGAGAAAGTGATGAGTCGATAATAATTATGCCAATATTTGAGTGATAACTTATTTTATCGCTCGCTAAATGATGAAAGGTAAAGTTGACGTCGGTACGATGTGAACCCACAAAGCCATGAATAGAATAAAAGGATAGGGTCGTATCTTTTGAAAACTGTTCCAAAGTTTTATAACAATTAAACTAAATAGCTAATGAGGAGTTTTCAAAAGTTTAAAGAATCCGGATTGGATTCAGTTTCGCAACATCCTATTATCGAAATGTTCCATAATCCAAGCCAGATTATAATTTTCTATGTTTTCTCCTCACAAATAAAATCCTTTGGAATGCAACGGTACATGATAACATGTACAATTAGCTTGATAATACATGTTTCTACCTCCTATAAATATAATTTGTCACTTTCACAGAGCATCACTGATTGACGAGCATCAGCTAATGAATTGAAACTTGTTCAAGACTATTATTAACACAGCAATGAATGCTCATAAATATCAAAGAGGAAACTCAACTATAACCTTACACACGATATCATTCAATAACCATATTGCAATTGTAAAACTGCAAGATTGCAATGATCTCAATATACAAGAGATAATTATAATTAACAACAATGAGTGAGAATTGGTTACTATTATTATCTAAATAATTGTGTAGGATTCAATTAACCTATATTGAAATCGGTTATATTTTACACATCTCACTCTCCTTTATTCTCATCAGACAATGCTGTACATCATTTACATGTAATTAGTTATTTACGTGTATTTTATATCTAAATATAAACATTTTATTTTTGCAGTGAACTAGAATGTAAAGACACATGTTGTATGTGTTAAACGAATGGTTCCTTAACTTCTTAGCGGTGCCGTTTTCAAATAGAAAGTATATTAGGTATTAAAGACTGGCAGAGTTAATCTCACCCCAGTTAAGAGCACAGCCGATTTCCTTCAGAGAAATACAGGTGGAAGTCAAAAAGAAGTATAGAGCACTTTCATTAGGTTATTTCTCATGAATATCACTGCCTATGAGCTCTAACTAATGGCGAAAGAATTTGAAGGGATTTACTACGAAACATATTGTTCTCAATATGAAGATATTGATGAAACACAGTTAACAAAAGCGTTTTGAATAACATCATATTGGGAGTTATTGAGATAAATATAAGCAATTTAAGTTTTGTATCGGGGCTTTTAGTATCAAATATTCTTATTAATTCCAATAGTAATTCAATATTCAACGGATTATACTTTAAACTATATTACATTATCGACACACGAGAAAAGGTTATCCTTTTACTCGGGATTTGTGAGGTGGTATTTGGTATACCTAACGAGACTTGCCTAAGTTTGTGAATATTACTAATGCCATATCACTGCGTTTGATTATCCCGCGATAAGTAATCATTCTAATTAATGATTTGTAAAGAAATTGAGCATATAATAGATTTTTCTCAGAGAAACACTCTGAGTGATGAGAAATATATTTATGAGAGAGTTATATACAGTTTCAGTTCAGCATGTGAAGTGTCTTTTTATGTGAGACTGAATTCATGGTTACGTTTGAATTATGTTTAAATTTTTATCTCATCCTCTTTAATTATTTTCATTAAAATAGAAATTTTCAACTTCAAGTATATCATATTTTAATGAATTAATAAATGGCTTCTGTAAACCGCTAATAATTTGTTAAATATTTTAAAATATTCAACAGCGGATTTAAATAGATTGCACAAAAAAGCGTCCGAAGATTCTATTACATAGATTTTACTCTGAACATATAAAAAAGCGGTTCAAAGTTCTAGACCACAGAAAATATAGCTATTTCACACAAATTATAGTTTTGACATCATTGGGTAATGAAAACATACGATTGCGTAAATGTTGGCAATTACTTAAAGATGTGGCATTCCATTACCGCAGAGAGTTTATCCACGTACATGAAGTTGTATTTGTATCTAGATTATCGAAACCAATTCTTATATATATATATATATATATGTATGTATGTATAAATATTTCGTATCTCCAAAGAAATACGGTTTTAGGAAGCCGTAGCTATGCAATCACCGGGAGGCTAACGCCCTCTAGTGATGTCCCACAGAAGCAAGAGGGACAACCGTCTATGCAGTTCAGGCTTAACTGGCCTTAGTCAGGATGGTCCCTCCCACCGCTTGCGACTGGTGGACTAGAAGACAGGTGAGAATATATACTTTTCTCGACTGTGTAAATGAGGTGATAAATCTCATTTGCATATGAAGCTGCATAAGTTGGCTCAACTTATAATAAAAAAAGAAATAGGATTTCGCTTCAAGCATAGCTTTATACAATATGTATAAATATTTCGTATCTCCAAAGAGATACGGTCCCTCCCACCGCTTGCGACTGCAGGACTTTTATTTTAAGTTAAGCCATATGCAAATGAGATTAATCACCTCATTTACACAGACGAGAAAACTATATATTCTCAGCTGTCTTCTAGCCGAGCAGTCGCAAACGGTGGGAGGGACCATCCTGACTAAGGCCAGTTAAGCCTGAAATGCATAGACGGTTGTCCCCCTTGCTTCTGCTGGACATCACCAGAGGGGGTTAGCCCCCCGTTATTTGCATAGCTACGGCTTCCTAAAACCGTATTTCTTTGGAGATACGAAATATTTATACATATTGTATAAAGCTATGCTTGAAGCGAAATCCTATTTCTTTTTATATATATATATACTACATTCCTATATTTTCCTATCTACTTTTGTTCTGCTTTAGGAAATGTAACTGCACATATATATATATGTATATGTATATATATATATATATATATATATATATATATATATATATATATATATATATATATATATATATATATAACTCTGCACATATATACATATATATATATGTGTGTGTATATATATGTGCAGTTACACTTCCTAAAGCAGAAAAAAGTAGATAGGTAAATATAGGAATGTAATGCAAAATGTAAATGTTTTCTGATATGTTAGCATTTCAGAAGTGTTAACTCACAAAAATTTCTCTTGTGGCTTTAATTCCAAACATACATTTACATATCTAAATACTTGGCGAATCGAATTACTGTGTTTGTTAACGTCGTAAGCATTGTCAGTCATCTAAGTCCTACATAACATATATGTCTGCTTTGAAAACGAAAAATACGAAGCTATAAAATACTAGAATAACTTAACAGTTGAATTGTGAAGAGGCTTCTTACAACAAATATTATTACACGAGAAAGTGATATTGCTACCATATAAATAATACTTTAAGGTTTCTTAGAAACGTGTGTAATTGTGAACGTATTTGTGAGCATATGTGTGTTTGAGAATGTATTTATGTGGGCCTGCGTGTTTGTAAGTATGAGTGTATGTGAATGGGAGAGAATCATTTTTCTCTTCGAGCCTGGATTCTTTGTACACTCCATATCCACTTTGTATCGAAATACTGTGTCAACATATTTACAGCGAACGAAACAAAGAATTTGTAGCAAATAATCAAGGCTCTTGATAGATAAACTAAGTGTATATATATATATATATATATATATATATATATATATATATATATATATATATATATATATATATATATATATATATATATATTTATATATATATATATATAAACGGAAAAAATGAAACGAATCTTCATTTCTCCCTCTTAGTACGGCTGTTACTTAAATATAAGTATCTATACGTACATACATATATGTATACAGACGTACAGTAATATGTATATATATACATACATACACACATATATATATATGTACGTATGGATTCACCGAACATTTATTATAATGCTTGGTGTGTTTGTAAACAAACATCCCGAATTAAGCCGTAAAGTGTCTAGCAACCATCGTTGCTGATTTGTTCACACAAAGGAACGCTGTATTTCAAGCGTATTAGCTATCGTCAGCAACGTATACATTCCTACTAACCTTTGTCAGTGTTGAACAAATTAGCAACGCTGGTTGCTAGACACTGTACGGCTTAATTCGGAATGTTTGTTTACAAACACACCGAGCATTATAATAAATGTTCGGTGAAACCATACGTACATATATATATGTGTGCATGTATATATACATACTACTGTACGTCTGTATACATATATGTATGTACGTATACATACTTATATATATATATATATATATATATATATATATATATATATATATATATATATATATATATATATATATATATATATATATATACAAAGGTATTAGGACTGGTGCCTTGAAATAGAGATGTATAAATGAATGTATGTCTAGTATATTTGGCAATATAGCGTATGTTTATTTAAGTGTAAATATGTATATATATATATATATAGTTTGTGTGCCTGTATCTGGAAGCATATACCATATCTTTATATACAATAAGTTTATTGGTCGCCTTGCTAACTAACATACATAGTTTTTGCAACGAATATAAACATTGTTCTTTCATAGCGAGACTATTAATATATTTATTATATGAAACTATATATTTATGTATTCATACATAACCACGGTATGCTTAACTGTTATCTTCCGTTTGCCGGCCCCAAGGTCTGCGGGCAGGATGAACCATGTCGTCCTACATCTTCGATTATCCATACACTGCCTCTCTCATGATTCATTATGCACGCCACAACTCTTCATAATGTCCTTCATGTTATCCTTAAGGTGTGACAAATTCGGTGTTTTATATTTGTTAGCTGGCGAAACAAGTTATGTAACCCGCAAAGTTCTGACATTTCTTGAAGCTCCATGCCTTTTTTCTTATTGGTGCAAGTTGAGTGGCTAGTCATCTGCAAATGGTGTGGTGACCAGGTTATGCACGCGCAATTTAAGGTCAAATTTCATTTAACCCCTGTTTGGAGGTAAGCAGTGTCATCATAAAAAGGGGTACTTTGTTGTGAAAGAAGAAAATGGATCAGACATTTGCTGGCATGTATTCTCAGAGGGAGTTATCTACCTTTCACCTTTCGTAACCTTTGTACAACGTTCATATCTGAGACGTCCAGCAATATGATCTACCTGATTCTTTTGCTATACCTTTAGTCGTATGGTATGTATATATATATATATATATATATATATATATATATATATATATATATATATATATATATATATATATATATTTATATATATATATATATACACATATATATATATACATATATATATATATATATATATACATATATATATATGACATATACAATTACAAAGTACTAGAATTGATTTGCTGAACAACCTGCACAAAGGATTTGTTTAAAGTCGTAGGTTGTTTGTGCCATATAATATATACTCACTCCATTATAGCATAAAGCTATGTCCGGGTGCAGTGTGCCATATTTCAGATAGTTGTATATCTCCTTCGCTGATTGTCTTACGTGAACAGAGAGTCCGATCTACCTTAACGAGGACAGAACAAAAATATATAAAATTCTAAATATTATATAACTTATAAAAGGTTTTGTGTTATGATGAAAAAGACACACATACATCCAGTCACCCACACACCCACAGCATATATACTATGGGATGACCGTTGACTCTCCTGAATTATACTGCGGGGTGCCCCAAATCCCAATTCTCACCACGCAAGGATGGTGGTATTGCCGGTTTAGTCGCCAACGACTTGATCATAGGGCAGGTAGTACTGTGTCACCAGTTACCCATAGTACTCAAGAGTGACCTGACACACACACACACACACACAGACACACACAGACACATACACACACACACACACACACACACACACACACACACACACACACACACACACACACACACACACATATATAGATATATCCAGAGGGAGAGAGAAAGAGAGAGAGACGGTGGGGTTAAATTGGAAATAGCACGGAAAATATATTTTAGGGTCTGTCTATTTATTTATCCTTTCGTTCTTTCGTCAAAGTGACATTATTGAAAAAATGAGAGGGACATTCTTTTAAAAAAGAGTTTTATAATGTATATAAAGTATATAAAGTATTACCGGTTTCAATGTATTATTAAAATTCTTATCAAATGTTGAATATTACAATTGAAAAGAATTAAGAAGAATTAAAAACAAAAAATTAAATATTTAAGATTAAGAGGTTAGTTTTGTTCATCTTCCTTGCTGAGAAGGAGAATATATATATACATAACCAAATATCAATATGGTTCATTGATTTATCAATGAATATAGTTTTACAATAGATTAAAAGCCCTCTGCACGTCGTTTTGTAGAGTTATTTCTGTCAATACTGGAATTGAACTATCAAGACAGTTGAGGTATGTCATACATCAATTCATGTATTTTATCTGACGAGGACGTACTGAAAGAAACAGCACAGTGCCTTCAAAATATATATAATGAAACATATATTTTGATTATGTGAATGTCTTCATTTATTATTATTCTGAATAATTAAATCGTCGATGACTAAACCTGCAACCTCACAGATCTTGTTTGTTTATGAAAGAGCTGGTGGTGTCCCATTGTAGGGAAGAGAAACAATTGAATTGAACTGCTCAATACATCAGGTAAAGGGTTTACTTAATTTCCTTTCATTTAGAGGTGACGATAACAAGATTTGTTCAATTTCCTTCCATGATTATATCCTCAATATAATAAACGTCCCAATTTCATCAGTGAACCTAATGGCATTAGTCATTTAAATGTCGCGTCTAACTGAAATAATGGTTTCTCATATAGGCTAGCAATGTTGGGCGAGGGGAAAGTCCTTTAAATCGACCCCAGTGCGTGACTGGTACTTTATTTTATTGATCCCATAAGGATGAAAGACAAAGTTAAGCTCGGCTGGATTTGAACTCAGATCATAAAGGCCCGTAATTCTATGCTGCAAAGCATGTCTGAAATAATAAAATGTCTGAAATAATAAAATGTCTGAAATAATAAAATGTCTGGAATAATAAAATAAATCGATATATTTATTATATGCGTAGAGATTTTTATACTTAATGATATGTTTGAAATAAATCATTTTATAGTCTGTCACAATAGAATAATCTGGCATTGGTTCGGATCCATGGGTCCCGGACAGTGTGTGTTGTACTGAAAAACGAACTTACTAAATGTAGCTTCTCTTCCATTTTTTTTTATATCGGTCTTTCCGCTGCCATCGAATTATAATATGCTATATTTCCATCACCAACTTGAATTCCGAGATGGAGAAATGACTTTCACATCGAAATATATTAGAAAATGATAAATCTATATTTCTTTATAATGGAAGAGTTTTGGTAAATATATATTCATGTATATTTATACTTAAGCATGTACATGCAATAGTGTATGCATGCGTGTGATTGCAACAAGGCGCAATGGTGGTTATATGCCTACATATTCAAATAATGACATACTAACATATATATACATGTGTGTATATTTGCAATTATTATAGCACTCATTTCCTTTTTTATTTGTGTATGTGTTTGTTAAAATGAAGTGTATATGTCTTTCTTTGAGTTCAAATTTATTTGTGATTTTTCTATATTGAAGTGTGAAGTACTGATTATGATATATATATAAATGTTATAAATGACAGTTATGATTGACAAAGGAGACACTTGGGAAGAAAGATACTAAGAAGAAAATGATTATTATTAAATGAAAATCAATTAACCACGTACACGCACATCCCCAGCCAGTTATACGCACATAGGAAGACATACTCACACATACAATTAGAGGCATGGGGAGAAAAATCCTAATAATAGAAAGAATATGTGAATAAATGTTTAAGCAAATACAATCGTCTGTTATTTATAATCATTTATATTTCAATCTGACTATCGTAGTAAATTAGGCCGAAAATAAACTGCAATGAAGAAAGGTTACTAAATGTTATGGCAGGGACAACTTTTGTTTTGACAAGTTACATTATTTGAACCAAGCACGAATTAACTGCTCTTTCTTTCTATCAACTGAAATTTCTAACTATAGTTTAATGTTGTGTCGATGCCAACGAGACTTTGGGCTTCTGCCTACTTGGCTCCGTTCGCTTTAGGGATTAAGGAAGTATTTCAAACGTTAAGACACAGAAAATAGACTGTATGTAATTATATAAATATGTGTTTGTGTGTGTATATATATATGTGTCTGCTTGTGTAAATATCTGTGAGTGTGTGGACGTTAAAAGGGTAATTCATTGTGTGCTTCTGTTCTATTTGTCAAAGTTTCCTATATATATAAAGGTAGATATAACTAGACAAATCCACTAAGTTAGATAAGAGTAGATAATTGTGCAGGTAAAGTAGTTAGATAAGTTTTATTCTAGAGCCGTCACTTGCAATCAAATACGACGTGTACCTTCTTTTCCCTACGTGTTGTTTTGTTCCCTATGCAGTCGCAAGCATTTAAAAACATCGTATCGTACGCCCCTTCGATATTGTGGAATGTCCATAATGTGACAGCTGGTTTTATCTTTATCAAACTCGAAAGATTAAAAAGCAATGTGGCCCTCGGCGGCATTTCAACTCAAAAACCTAAAAGCCCGAATAGATAGCAACGCTCTAAACAATCACTTGTTAAATACCTATATCTGTGATTAAGCATTTTTATTTGTACTGTTGCCTTGGTAGCACAGAAATCTTACTAAATAAAATATTAATGGGGAAGACTTTTGCTCACAATCTTGAGATATTGAAACTTTTTGTCTAACAGTGCTCACAACGATGGATTCTTCTTATAAGAAACTGAACTGACACTGTGTGTGTGTGTGTGTGTGTGTGTGAGTGTGTGTGCGTGTGTGTGTGTGTGTGTGTGTGTGTGTGTGTGTGTGTGTGTGTGTGTATTTACATAGTATTCTGGGTATAATGTCGTATGCACGAGTGCATTAATGGCAATGAATTCGTTTATCAATAACTGTATTTCAGATGTGTATGAACGAAAGACAAACATGTAAGAAAGACATGGCTTGCATGCATGGATAATTACATTAATACTAGTGTATTCTAGTGATTCTACATGGATTACCATGTTATGGATGTCTATGGTCACTATATGTAAGACTACTTATAATAAAACCACAGAGTAAAGCTAAATATTTCATGCCATTATTTTCAATGGGCGGTGGGTTGGCAGTATCACTAGAGCCTGCGACGCTTTGCTGCATTGGGCTATGTCCCTTTACAATCTGAGTTCAAATCCCGCCGAGATTAGCTTTGCCTTTCATCTTTACGGGGTCGATATAATAAGTACCAGTAATATACTGGTCGAATTAATCGACTTTCCCATCCCCGCAAAAAATATTGTCCCTGTGAGTAAAGTAGAAACAATTATTTCTTAAGGGAGCTGGATTGGCAGTATCGGTAACCGTCAGACACCATGCTTTGTGTTATGGCCCTTTCTCTGTTCAAATCTCGCCGAAGTTAACTGTGCCTTTCATCCTTACGGGGTCGATGAAATAATGTAACAGTAATGCACTGGAGAAATTGTTGGCTCTGTAGCGCAAGTAGAAACAATTATTTCTGATTACTGATGGGCGGTGTATTGGCAGTATCGGGAGATCGTCGGAGACCATACTTCGTGGCATAGAGTTACGACCCTTTACGTTCTGAGTTCAAATCCCGTCGAGGTTAGACTTGCCTATCATCCTTACGGGGTTCATGCACAGGGGTCGACTTAATCGACTTTCCCCTCCCTTCAAATTGCTAGCCCTGTGCCTATAGTAGAAATCATTATTTCTTATTACTGACAAACATCGGTAGAGGTTCGGACGCCATGCTTTGACGCATAGAGTTACGGCCCTTGCAATTCTGAGTTAAAATCCCGCCGAGGTTAACTTTGCCTTTCATTCTTACGGGGTCGATAAAATAAAGTACCAGTAATGTACTGAGTAATTTCTGGCCTTGTGCCAATAGTAGAAACAATTATTTCTTATTACTGATATTCTATTAGCTTTATGATATATTATAACATTTATTGTCAAGTTTGCCACATGCTCTCATATGAGTTTTGTTCATATTTCGGCTCCTGTGTTACTCGGGACACATTAAAAACAGTACCCGTGTGTCAATTTTGGCATAGAACTTCAATTCATACATATAAAAGGGCTGATTTAAGGTCTTTCTATCTATTTTGTAGCGATATTTTGTTTTGTTGAGCGCTAAAGACATTGGTGTGAGTGCAATACAAAATACCAGTGGAGGAAACAAACCAACTTGAAAAATACCACAGGTATTATTTATGTTGCTGGAATTTATAGTTCTATCGCTGTGTAAAAGTGATAGCTTTGTATTCCATATAGACATGTGGTATTTCAGGAAGTTTGATATCACTGGAAAATTTCAAAATCCACGTATGGGAATACAGTCAAAATTATTATTATTATAGTGATTCACAGATTTGGGTGTTACCGCTGGTTATTCAGGAATCCTCATCCGGCTTCACATAGGCTTAAGGAAAATGACTGGCTTTTTTCTCATTTTGTGGAAAGAAGGTTTCGAAGAATATGTGTTGTACCCAATAGCACTGATTTCTGAAGAGTACTAGCTGAATTTTTCGAACGGCTGTGGATATCTCGTGGGATTCATCTCAAAGCATTAATGATCATGGGGATGATGCTTATCATTTTATTCCACATCCTTGCTTTTATCTACGATTTACGCAGAGTGATAAGCTAACTTTGCTTTATTCTTTTCCCCAAGACTGGTATCCACTTGACAGGCTACATCAATTATGAAAACCTTATTTGCCGTTTTCTCAATCACTACTATGTCAGGTCATCTGTGTTCGAACATTCTATGCGTTTGAATCTTTATTTCTCACAATATCATAACATTTCGATTCCTACAACAGATTCTAGTTATTGCTGATAACATGTTTCAATATTATTGCTAGAGTTGAGGGCGGTGGATTGGAGGTATCGGTAGAGAGTCGGACGCCATGCTTTGCAGCAAAGAGTTACGGACCTTTATGATCTGAGGTTAACTTTGCCTTTCATCCTCACGGGGTCGATAAAACAAAGTACCAGTCACGCACTGGGGTCGATTTAATCGACTTTCCCCTCACCCAAAAGAACTGGCCTTGTGCCTATATAAGAAACCAATATTATTGCTAGAGTTCTCGAACAATATCCAATTCAGATTAGCACAAACCTTGTCATACCAACTCATATCTGTATTATATTTCTGCTAATATTGTGCAGCGGCTAACAATATGCAACATATTCTCCACATGAATCCCAAATAATCTACATTTGTTTGACACAGCCATTATATAAGTTTCTCTATTTACTGCATTGGTATTTAACATTTGCTCCTAAGCTTTCTATCCCCCTGTTTCCTTTTCTTAAGCAGTTCCATGATTCACACGATTTTTTTGTTCCCTGTGTCTCTTTCACATTGGCTATGCACCGTATTTCTTCTGAACATTTCTTGCTTTATTTTCCTCCCTATTTCGTGGTATTCCTTGTTTTCAGAACTATCCTTTGACAACAATAATTCTCGCGTAAAGGCTTGAAATAATATCTCATCATTATTTGCCAAGAATTAGTGTAAGATTCTTATGTTTCTATCTGTCTGTTGGCCATAGCGACAGAGACCATGTGGTGGACACGTTTGAGAGGGTTGAAGACAGCCATTTTCTTCTTCGGTGAAGCCCTGATTAGCCTTTTCAGGTTTCACTTGAAGAGAAAAATCAGGGTGGAGAGGGACGTGCTGCCGTCCAACTAGTTTGTTGAAAGGTGGGTGTGAGTGACGAACATAGCCCTTGTGAATGGACCTGCCTTGAGCATACGCCTGGAGAATGGATTAGAAAAACGGGGAGAGAGGCTTTTGCCCCCCTAACGGACAGGGTGATGATGGCTTTTGTGGTCCTTAGACGCTCCACAACTCTGCAGAATGTTATGTTTGTTTTAAATGAGTATTTTCTTAGTCTGTTATGAATTTTATTTCACACAGAAAAATCCACCCTGTATCGCCCAGTACCGTCTTTAATTGATGTGAGACTGTGCGACTGATAAAAAAATTCTTATTATTATTAATATTAGTGTTATTATTATTATTATCTTTATTTCCTTCGCTCCTTTTGAAACTAAATTATATTAAAAGTGAAGGAATTTCCGAGTTATTTAATTAATATCGTTAATGTTAGATCAATAGTTTGCCGTGGCAATGATTATGTTTCTATATCGTATCCAGGCTAGGAAGGAAGAACAACTAAATTTTGTCACTTCTCTTATTAGGATTTACACACGTCAAACCCATTTCCTTGATCGTTAAAATTGCTTTATCAAATTACAGCAACCATGTTTACATACATCAGGTCAGTGATTCCTTCATTAGAGGCGGAACATCGTTTCTGACAACGACCGGATGTACTATTATCATTGAATGCTCATCGGACACATTCAGAAGCCATTACATTTCTGATATAAGAAAGAAGTAATTCTCTCTGTATTCAATATTTGAAATAAATGATTTGCTAAGAAATCAAAATGCGTATTTATAACATTCATTCAAGGGTTGCAAAATGTCTGATTTTGATGTGTAGCTAACAGGAAATTCTTCACTTGTCATGACTTTTGATGTTCATATTTTCTGCACCACTAGTCTGAATTAATATAATTGCGAACATCAAATCCCAAGAGCACAGATTTCCTGAAAATGGATTAGATATATATTTCCTGTGATGTTTCTAAAAATAATTGTCCTTTTCATGAACATTCAACTATATATATATGTATATATATATATATATATATATATATATATATATATATATATATATATATATGTATGTATTTATGTATGTGTATATCTTTACAAATCCTAAGAGAATGAAGAATTGTTGACATCATAGTATTTATGCCATGTCTGAAAGCATCAAACATCAGCTATATTACTCAATCAAGTTAGCATAGTGTGGATGTACATTTAGGTAGTGTTACCTTGGTCATGTAACGAAGTGACCTGGAAATGTCATGAAGCTTTCTATTTCAAGAATGAAGAAATGCAATTAACAGCAATTTCACCAAATTTCATGCAAAGGTCTTCACAGAATTTCAGTTTTTCATTTGATACGTATGCGGAGTGAAATAAAAGAGCGTTGTTAGATATTTAGTGAAGTTGATTTCTTCAGTTATATAGGAAATTACATTACTTAGCTGGTAACATTCCATTAGTGAAAGCATAAAAACAATTACTGTTGAATGGAATACACGCGGCTTCTAATTCAGACCATATAAACTAGTGAGTTTGTAATGGGTTCTGCAAGACACAGTCCTACATGGCCGTACCTTCACATTAGAGGTCTTCCATATCTAACGAGTTTAATAGAGTTTCCATCAATGGTCCACTCAGGGCTATGGTAGAATTGTACTCCCCTAACATACAAGGACAAGGTACCAAATGCAGGACATTTTGGTTGTGATAATATGTTCTTAAGCACTCGACCATACCTGCACCAATATTAGACAAACTGAGAGCCAGGCTTATATTCACGATTAATAGTAATAGATAAATAGATAGAGATCTACATGTGTATGTATGTATGTATGTATGTATGTATGAGAACGGAAAAATAATTAATAGAATGGCAAAGAACCAGATATAAAAAGTAAAGTATGACAGAACTATTACTGCCGAGATTGATTGCATTGTCTTCTGTACTCTTCATGTTTTATTTTTAATATACATCTTTATAAATATGTATTTTCTATAAAACTTATTTAGATCATCTCTTCTGTCTCCTCCAATGCTACTACACGAAGTATCTGAGTATCTGAACATACAAAATCAATTCACCGCCACCACCGTTGATAGAAAAATATCAAATAACAGGTATATGGATTAGCCAAATTCTGCATCCAATTCTAATGACATTCTTATTCACTGTTCCCTATTTAACTCATTAGATGTTTGCCAACTTTTAGCACTTTAGATTAACCAACAGACAAGCAGAATATTTGTAATCGAATACGTAGATGAATTTAAATTATTTGTATTTGATTAGTTTATAGTAAATGTTATTCAATTAAATGAGCTGGGAGCACAGACCCTTCGCATGCAGTATGTGAGTATTGGGAAGAATATATTTTCAAATGGATAACATACCTGAGATATTTCGAGGAGAGATCGGTCTGGCAAAGGCTTACACCAGAAATGTTTTATTATTAACATAGACGATAATGTACGTCTGCCATTCTAGAGTAATGGTTTCTCATTTAGACAAAATTACAGGAATTTATATGGAGGTGAAACTCGATTATATTGACTCCGGGTCTGAAAGGTAATATTGATCTCGGTTAGATTTCAACATAGAACGTAAGAATCCGGAACCAATGCAGCAAAGCATTTTATACGAGGTTCTAACGAACCTGACAATCTGGAAGGTTCCCTTGTAGTTCTACAAGAGACATTTCTAGAAGTTGCTGGAGCGCAACGAAAAATGCATTGGATTTGGAGGATTCTAATTTGAAGAAGACTTGAGTTTAGTGTTTATTTGATTTTAAAAAGTGTCTCTCTGATGAAAATCTCAAAACCTTTGGATTGTACCTGGTGTATATGTATGTAGTATGTATGCATAAACAAATGTGCACGTGTTTTTTTTGTTTTTTTCGCATGTGTTTGAAAGTGTCTTATGCTCTATAACTTAGCAGCTTAACAAAACTGTAGATCGATAAATTATGAACAACGCTTGAAAAATAAATAAGTAGCGATTTCTATATGATCAAATACAACTACCGTCTACCTAGCATGGTCGCAGTTAAATAATTGAAACTGGTAAAAGAAATCTAAGCCTGTTATTCAATGCAAATATATATATCTATAGAAATACATTATTTCCACTATCCCCGTTTCAATATACGCAAATATATTGAAGGAGCAATTTTGCCCGGAGTGAAACTCATTTGATGCACATATCGGAAGCTTCATGAAGAATTTGAGCATTATAATTATCATACCTGACAGTTTTTAAAAGATAGTTCATAGCTCTTTATTAGTGTGTTGCTGGTGGTTTCACCCGGGGGATATGGCAAACGTGAATAGATTTAAGAGGAAAATATGACATCTATAACCGATGAGAATTATATCAAGTATGGTTCCTGATTATTAGTTATTGGAATCAAGCAGTATATAGATATATACACATTCAGACACACACACTCACATATCTATCTATCTCTATATATGTGTGTTTCTATTTGTAATCGGTTATAGATGTCATATATATATATATATATATATATATATATATGCAGAAGTCAAACAGAAGTAACAAAGCAAACGAGACGCAACAATGAAGAAATGTATTATTAGTTTTACGTTGTAGCAAGAAAAGTTTCTTAACGTTTCGGATTCTAGTCTTTCTTCAGAAAATAGAATGACAAATAAAAGAAGAAATACAAAAAGTTAGGCGTCAGGCAGTGGTGGAAACGGAAATATAAGAGGTCAATAACTGATGCCATTTCTAAGAAAACAGTTGATGATGGCGTTTCGTGTATGATATAGTTGTCTGAAAAGATGGTGATCGAGCGCGTCTAACTGAAAAGGAGAAAACTATTTTGTATATAGATCTGTATGTTTGCACGGGCATATACGTGTCTGTGTGTGTGTGTCGGTAGAAAAAGGTGAGCAAACGTGTGTGTCGGTAGAAAAAGGTGAGCAAACGTGTGTGTATATAAGGGAATACATACATATATATATATATATATTTATATATATATATATATATACATACATACACACACCCACACACACACACACACATATATATATATATATATATATATATATACACGTATATATATATATGTGTGTGTGAGTGTGTGTTTGTGTGCAATCATGTGTGCACATTTGTATGTTTGTGTCTGTATGAGTGTGTTTGGATATGGAGGTTATGAAAAGGTTCATACGACGGATACAGTAACAGAGCAATGTATATAATGGTTTCTTATATAGGCACAAGGCCAGCAATTTAGGGCGCGGGGGAAGTCAATTAAATCGACCCCAGTGTGTGAGTGGTACTTTATTTTATCGACCTCGTGAGGATGAAAGGCAAAGTTAACCTCGGCGATATATGAACTCAGATCATAAAGGGCCTTAACTCTATGCTGCAAACATGGCGTCCGACCATCTACCGGTACTGCCAATCGACCGCCCTGGAGCAATGTAAATAATGAAAAATATTATTCCAAATATTGATATTAAATATTTTCAGTCGTCTGGAAATGTTTTTGTCTCCCCCGATAAAATTAAGACAAATATAATCAACTTATCCTAAACACTATATTCAATAACTGCGAGAAAGCCAGAACAGTATCTATAACAATGTCAATGTCAGATCGATCCAGGGCCTGTCGGTCATAACCGACAGGCCCGGTATCAGATTGCTAAGCCCATCTAAAACTGAATTAGGAAGAACATGTATTTACGAAGGACAACATTGATAGATTACAGTGAAAACTCTTCTTTTATTATGTCATTGTTCATAGCTATTCCTTCAAAATATAAGGTTAGTTTCACACATCAAGCCGGAAAAAAGAACCCTGATTAATAACGGCTCCATACGGGTTAAAATTTGGATCAACCGTATTCATTTGAAGTCTCGCTGTGCCGTATGACGGCACCGATATGTGCGATTTGGTTGGCTTATACTCTTCATACTTTTAATACTAAATTTCCCACCAATTCTATTATTCTTTAACCGAGATACGGATCTTTGTGTATCGCACAATTGCGAGAGTCATACTTTGAATACGTTTCCTATTTGGTTGAAAGAATACCTTCGCAATCAAGGATTGAACACTGGTGTTGATACGAAGCTTTCTATTGTCATTTTCCTTGTCAATTTAGACTTGACTGCAAGTTGAAAGAAATACTCCATACACCTAATGACAATCTAGAATATGTTTACAGAAATGTTAAGTGTGCTCACTACCGTAGATACTTTTAATAGAGTTCTGATTATTAGTCATAGAATTTCTAAGTAAGGATATAATTGATAACGCAAAACTGTGCGATAGTAAATTTCCTCATGAAAGCGGCGTCAAAGACACTTTTAAGTAAATACATAACTTCCCCGTACACAGCAGATGTAGAATTTTAATAGAAAAAATATGTAGTGTTTAGTCTAGTAACATAAGCTATTCCTGCAGTCATTCCAGGAGGCCGATAATAACTGCTTGAAGCAAAGAAAATCCAGGATGTTTTTGTAGGATACAGCAAGACTGTCTCATGTAACAGAACTGTAACAAGAAGTCTATAATATATGTTGCACACACACACACACACATATATATATATATATATATATATATATATATATATATATATATATATATATATATATATATATATATATATATATATATATATATATATATATATGTATATATATATGCTTAACAAGCTATTATATATATTATGTTGCATTGCACTGCTTACTATACGTTTGGTATTTTTCACCATTAAACCTGAAAATGATAAGTAATTCTTTGTTTAAATTAAATATTTATAGCTGCCGTTCTTTAAAATAATAATATTACATCTATGACATAAACCATATATCTAGCCAACAAATTACAACATCAATGTGATAGCTTTAATATTTCATTTTCCTGAAAAATATAAAGAAGAGAAATCGCTAATGCTCAGTATCATTTATATTCAATTATAGTGTGATGACCTCCATTAACATCTTTGATTAATATGATAGACAATACTCTCATTTTAGTAGGGAGGAAAACCGATATATCTTAAAAGAGATACCTCTTCAGTTCTTTGCTACTCCTACTCTCAAATATAAAACGCCTCCCCCTCGAGAATTACTACAGAAAGCAGTTCAGTCAGATCAATAGCTTGTGTTTGCATAACTAGACAAGAGCGATTATATACAAATAAGCCTATACGTACGCACACATAGACACACACACACACACATATATATATATATATATATATATATAAATTCACATATATATATATATACATATATATATATATATATATATATAAATATATATATATATATATATATATATATATATATATATATATATATATATATATATATATATATATATATATATATATATATATATTCACATATATATATATAATAAAGAAGAAATTAAAAGATGGTTAAAAGAGTTCCATATATTTTATTATGCGCATTTCGAATACAAAATCATCCTGGGACAAAAATTGTATGCTCATCAGATAAAATAAGGTAATATGATATGTGGCATAAAAGCACTTGTTTACAGGAAAGTGCTAAGTCTACATATGACAGAAATATATATATATATATATATTGTTATGTTTTGGGAGGGTCATGTTGCCAATAAGAAACACACGCACCAGTTGTTTCACTCCAATTTATTATAAGTTAAATTTATAAATTTATAAATTTTCGATTGGCGTAGGACAGAACAAAGGAGATGCACAAAAACAAAGAAAAGAATCCCCAGTCACTGAAGAGGTCACAGTATGTGTGACGAAAGACCTTTGACAATATATGAACAACGGTCCAGTTGTGGAACCAACCAACCAACCGGAAATTTATAAATTCATACATTCTTAAATTTATAAATTTAACTTATAATAAATTGGAGTGAAATCTTCTGGTGCGTGTGTTTCTTATTGGCAACATGACCCTCCCAAAGCATAACAATATCGGTTTCAACACACGTTTTCAAATAAAGAATCTTGCTAAACAGATTCAGAAACGAAATATATATATATATATATATATATATATATATATATATATATATATATATATATATATATATATATATATACACACGAAAATGAGTGATGTGCTTTCAACTGAAGAGTTAATACTTACACACGTATGTATGTTAGACTATAAGGAGGAGTAGTTTCTTCAATGGCTGTGGATCGTCCGTGATTACATCCTGTTTAAATGAAAGACAAATGGCAGACTCTGACAGCTATTCCTATGGCAATAGTATTAGTTTCAATTAGTTCATACGCTTTGTATATTTCACTACAATCCCCCCTCCCCCCTCTCTCTCTCTCTCTCTGTCTCTCTCTGAATATATATATATATATATGTAATAGATATATATATATATATATATATATATATATATATATATATATATATGTTTGTATGTGCATGTGTAGGTGCGTGTGTGTGTGTATCCTTTCTCTCATCTTATCTTTGCAATCTTCCCAATAAACATAACCATCACACGAACGGCGAACATATTACAACAGCTTAGACAAGCTCTCCTGATAATATCGAATTATCAAAAGTACCATATATACATGCAGCCAGTTTTTTGGCTAATTGTTTTATATTAAATATTTTTTGGGTTTTCTTAATTATCTTACTGGTTTCAGTCATTAAGCTGCGGACAAGCTTTTTTTCTTTTGTCCTTTTTATTTATATAATCTGTTCACATCAGATGTTTTTTTTATTTTTTAATTCTCACATATATTGATAGCATAGCTGTGTTTTTAAGAACGTAGGACTGCAGCCATATGACTTTGAGTTCAGACACAATATGTGTGACTGAAACCTTAGGCAAATGTCTACTACCATATACCGACTACATATGAGTACAATTTCGTACACACAAACAGGTGCACGCATAGTCACACACAGATATATATACATACACACACAAACTCACATACCCCCCCCCCCCAACACCACCACACACACATATATATATATATATATATATATATAAAGCCATGACAATGCAGGTTTGGACGGGGAAGTTTTTAAAACATAAGAAACAGCGTTTGTTTTTTTTATTTAAATTTATTCATATATCCTGATATTTGGAGATTAATATCTCTTCTTCCGAGGAAAATAAAGGAACTATTCCAGCGTCCGATGTGGCTTGCTATACGTATATATATATATATATATATATATATATATATATATATATATATTTAAGTATATATATATATATATATATTAACGAAGGAAATGTGGTAAGGAACCAGGTGGACCATAACGCACCAAAGTACTCAATACTTGAGGTAGTAGAGTGGGTAATAGGAACCAGTAAGACCCCGACAGCTGGGCTCAAGCCGTTTCGACGGCTAATTCTCCGTCGAAATTAGCCGTCGAAACGGCTTGAGCTCAGCTGTCGGGGTCTTACTGGTTCCTATATATATATATATATATATATATATATATATATACACTTACGGTAAACATTGATGCAATTCAATTCACACACTCCACGTACTTTTTCCACTTATGAAAGACGGACCATATTTAGAATAAGAATATGTTAAAATCCTTTATTGATAAGTCTGCGACACATGTGTTATTATATATATACATATATAGAGAGAGAGAGGAAAATGTTTGACCCCGACGGCAGAGCTCAATTTCTGGTCCAGAAATAGCCGTCGAAACGGCTTGAACTCTCCCGTCGGGGTCAAACATTTTCCTATTACCCATTCTACTACCCTAAGTATTGAGTACTCTGGTGCGTTATGGTCCATCTGGTTCCTAACAATACCTCCTTGTTATATATATATATATATATATATATATATATATATATATATATATATATATATATATATATGTATATATATATATGTATATGTGTGTGTGTGTGTGTGTGTGTGTGTGTGTGTGTGTATGTGTGTGTCTGCGTGCGTGTGTATATATATATATATATATATATAGGTTGAAATAAAATGAAAACGAAATTTCATTTCTCACTCTTAGTACGGCACTTACTTAAATGTAAGTATGTATGTATACGTACATACATATATGTATACAGACGTACAGTGGCATGCACACACATATATATATACATATATATATATATATATATATATATACATACAGGTACACATACATATATGCACGTATTAGTTTAGCGGACGCTTATTTTACCGCCGCTTTGTTCGTTTGTAAACTGATACGTGCATATATGTATGTGTACCCGTATATATATATATATATATATATATATATATATATATATATATATATATATATATATATATATATATATATATATATATATATATATGTATATATGTATGTATCTATGTGTGTTTGTATATATTTATTTATTAAGGCCAGTTACGAAGGACGTAGATTTCGTTGGCCTTGAAGATCAACTCTTTCAACTTATACCAATGAAAAGAGATTTCCTGTGCAATGACACGTACGTTTCTGGTGTGATTCAGTTGTAATAACTGGCCTTATTAATTATATTTAAATCACGCTCTACGGGGTTTGATACCTTTGATATTTCTACTAACTTATTACCACTTTTAATATATATATATATGCTCTTTTCTGGTGACCCTGTGATAAACAGGCGAATCTCCAGAATGACAAGAATCACTATTTAGCCTTAATAAATGGAATATCTCTCTCTATATATATCTATATACATGTATTAATACGTAACGTGTTATGTGATTATGAAGCAGGTGTATTGGCTCTGTCTTGGATATATAACTACCTTACTACTTGTTGAATATAACGCCACACACATACGCCAATATATATATATATACATATATATATGTGTATGTGTGTGTGCATGTGTGCGTGGGCATGTGTGTGTGTGTGTTTGTGTGTGTGTGTTTGTGTGTGCCTGCTTGTGCATGTGTGTGCATGTAGATGTGTAAATAATGTGGTTTGTCCCTCATTCTAAACTGTTTGCCACATCTACCGTGCTTTATGCCATGAGAATAAAAATATATATATACTAACATCATTTCGCAATGAATGGCAACCTGAAGTTCTTTTTTGCTAACAGATATCTCGTCAAGACGAAGATAGAACAAAAGTGAAAGACCAAAAATAAACAAATCACACAAAACCACAACGAAAAAAGACAGAATACATCAAAAAGAAAACTGATGTACATCTCTGACTTGAACTAATCTAACAGATTTCCATGTTGTAAAGAGGAGAAGAAGACAAAGAATTGGCGCCAAAATGATTGCGTGCATATGGAGCGAAGTCTAAAGCAAGACACTACTCAAGCACCATGTAACAAAAAGTATAATTTTGAAATCCAATTAATTTCATTTAAAGTTAAAACTTTACAGAACGCCGTTTCTGGTCTGGGAAGAAAAAAATATAGGCGAATGTATCAATATTAATAAGATACATTGAGAAAGAGAAATTGTCAGTAGGGAATAGAGGGTGGTTGAGAGCAAAATAATAGTGTTTGATAGCAGAGCTGGATGGCATAAAGTTTAGAGAGATGCAAGTAGAGATATAGGTGGTATGAGACATATAGGGATGTTGAGAGTAGCATGGGTGATTATAGAGGGTGGCGGATGGGGTATTCATAGCAGAGCAAAATAGTATAGAGCATGGAGAGAGGAGAGTAGCAGATGAAGAAAATTGAGACAGAATGGTCAGGTGGTATATATATATATATATATTCTCGATTTATGAATAGAACTAATCATTTCAGCTAAGTTAGAGCATGTTTTTACAATCTCAGTTCTGCCAATTAACTCTGATTTAGGACAATCATTATAAACATCAACACAACTAATATCACATCAATCCAAGCTACCTATAGAAAACCTTGCAGCCAACACAACAATAAAACTCAGTCGACATAGAGACCATATTCTTAAGATACAACAACAACGTTAAGGTTGAATAGAATAATGTTGTGGATAAAACTTCTAACCCGGCTACAGATGCTGTCTAGAGGGGGTTAAACTACAAACTAGCGAAATGGTGAGAATAACGAAGATGCCTCTAAATTGTATAATATTGAATATGATGATGATAATGATGATGATGATGATGATGATGATGATGATGATGATGATGATGATGCTGTTGATGAAGAAAGACAAACAAATTATTATCCCTAATTATTAGGGGTAATAATTGTGTTTATTATTTCTTTGATTTTCTATTCCAGGAAGAGGTGCATCTTAGTGATTTGGTATGGTGAGTCCTTATTGTTAAATACAAGGCATTGGCAATACTAAGTTATATACCAAAGGGGTTCCACGCTGTAGAATTGAACTCGAAACTTCTAGGTTGCAAATAGAACTAGTGAACCACACTGTTATTCATACCGGAACATATATAT
>OZ024746.1:57997720-58022720 GCA_964016885.1 Eledone cirrhosa
GTACTTTATTTTATCGACCCCGTAAGGATGAAAGGCAAAGTAAACCTCGGCGGGATTTGAACTCAGATCGTAAAGGGACGTAACTATGCTGGAAAGCATGGCGTCCGACCCTCTACCGATACTGCCAATCCACCGCCCTTTAATAATAATGCTGTGATATATATTTCAATGGCGACACTGGCCACACTGTTCTGTGTGCGAGTGTCGTGACATCATCAGACAGCTTGTTACATAATAAGGTTATGTTTCCGAGGCAATCTTCTATGTCTGTTTTTCTTTGGTATTGTTCCATGTGATGGAAATTATGACTGTACCAGGTTGACTAATGCCATGAATGCTGTAGCTTACCCTCCGTTCTAATGTACGGCACTGTCGTTCAATATGTGGATAGAGTAACTGTGACACTAGAACCCCTCACAGAACTTCTTACTTAAACATCTCTCTTCAAATTATTTACTCACTTCAATCTATATTTTTTTACTCACCTCAATCCGAATTCTCACTTGAAAAAAATGTCTAACTTTTAATTACTAATTGTTAATTTTTTAATTGTTTAATTTATAATTTCTGATACTTGATTTAGGACTTTAATTTTTATTTCCAACTCTCACTCTTAACTTACAATGTAAAATCATGATACCTAGAATTAAGTTCATTTTCTCTTTGAGTTGATGGTCAGTCGTACTGTCCACGCTAGGTGAGAGGTAGTGTTATGACCTGTAAAAACTAACACTCTCCCACCCCCTCTGGCTTTCGACTGACTACCACAGTCGAGATGGGTAGCAGTAAACTATGGTACGGACCATTGTGTCACTGAGAGGGTGAACTGACTAAGCGAATTTCGTTGAAATCTGCGGTAGCTAATGGTCAACTTCCTTCGGACATGTGCACGCGCAGACCGGTGGGGGTGAATTGGAACTCACAGGGGAACGGGTGATAAACCCAAAAGCACGCATTTCATCCGTTCCCATGTCGATTCAATTTGGATTGCCTCGGAAACATGACCTTATTATGTAACAAGCTGCCTGATGATGTCACGACACTCGCACACAGAACAGTGTGGCCAGTGTCGCCATTGGAATATATATCACAGCATCATTGCAGTATCGGTAGAGGGTCAGACGCCATGCTTTCCAGCATAGTTACGTCCCTTTACGATCTGAGTTCAAATCCCGCCGAGGTTAACTTTGCCTTTCATCCTTACGGGGTCGATAAAATAAAGTACCAGTAATGCACTGGATAATTGCTGGCCTTGTGCCTAAAGTAGAAACAATTATTATTAAAGGACTTGAACATCTGAAACTACTTCGCTCTTCCTTATTCGATATTTACTCCGTCACTCCTATGTGGAAAGAGTACGTTGAGTGCTTGAATTGAATTGCATCAATATTTACCCTAAAATATATACATATATATATCGAAGGAACCAGGTGGACCATAACGCACCAAAGTACTCAATACGTCCAGAATTAGCCGTCGAAACGGCTTGAGCTCAGCCGTCGGGGTCCTACTCGTTACTATATATATATATATATATATATATATATATATATATATATATATACATATATATATATATATATATATGTATATATATATATATATATATATATATATATATATATATATATATATATATATATATATATATATATATATATATATATATATATATATATATATATATATATATATATATATATATATATATGTATTTATATATATGTATATATATATATATATATAGCGGCGATGAATTAGTTTAGCGAGGTTTTTTATATGAAATCGTGTGTCGAAACAGATATTGTTATTAATTCTGGCAATATTACGCAAATATGACCCTCCCCAAGTATAACAATATATATATATATATATATATCATAAAACTAGGCTGCGCTTTCTAGCAATAAACCTACCCGCCGTAAGCAAGTAATCACATCCTTTCTAACTAGACGCCTGCCACGTCACGATTCTTAGCCATTTTTTAATGTATTTTTGGCGCGATCACTTTGGAAAATTAAATGTCTTATTTTGAGCTCGCTCCTGATGATTTCGAAGCTCTGGACATTCGTTGTTATCGGATGTCTTAAAATACGGATCAAACCATGGTAGAGGTAATTAGGTATGTACGCAATACTTCTAAGTTCAATTTTACACCTGATTGTGTTTAGTTGACTGTATATCTGGTCGATTTTTACATGCTGTCGAAATGTTAGATAAATAATCTATTGTAGCCACCGCGAAGGGGCTGCTTTCGGTTATTTGTCGGAGATTTCTTCATAGGAGCCTTTCTTCTTATAGCATGTTCTAATTGATTTTTGATATGGTTAATTATACTAATTGGGAGAGGAAATGGTATATATTATATCTAGTGATTCTAAAGACATATTTTATGATATATAGCTCTGATTATTTAATTTAACTTATTAATTTCTCATTGAGCCACAACGTGACCGGTTGCAAAACACATATATATCTACGACTTTATATATATATATATATATATATATATATATATATAGAGAGAGAGAGAGAGAGAGAGAGAGAGAGAGAGATAAGTATACACAGGTGTGTATGATTGTGTATAGAAGATTATATTAATAAGAGGAATTCCAACTTTGTCTGATTTACTCGTTTTATTTACAATCCTTTAAAATTTATAATGGTATTATAATGAAATAGTATGATAGAATATTAAATTCTAAGTGTTAATTGAACAAGTACTTTCATGCTTTCGCAATCTTCAGGTTCATAATATGTGGTGACAGTCAAGTTTGCAATTTTCAACTGTAATAAGATGGGTAAATTTTCTACCTTTTCTACATTTTATACAGGGAAAAGTGGCTCCAGAATCCTAAGTCTTGCAAACTGTATTTCGACCAATCAGTGTGTAGTTTCACTGAATTACTAAAGCTGATTGGTTTAAGCGTCACGGCTAGTTGAGTATGTCTAACGACCAATAATTAATCATATCCAAAGCATCAATTGTTTTGCTATTTTTAGAAATTATGAAAATAGCATTTTCTATTAATCATCACCATCAACATCACTTTTATTATTATTATTATTGTTGTTGTTGTTGTTGTTGTTGTTGTTGTTAGTGGTCGTAGTCATAGTGATAGTAGAAGTAATACAAATAAGCGTTATTATTGTTCATTTAGCTTGGGTTTGAATTTATCAATAACATTCTTTTCTTTGATTTTTCTCTTGATTTCACTTGGGCTGTGTAATTTGTAGAATGGGAATATTATAAATATTCCCTGACCACATGTTGCTAGATGGTTACTTAGCGGTATCTGACGGACATTTGGGTCTCTGATTTGTTGACGGTGTACCCGTGCACGTTCCGATAGTGCATTTCCAGTTTGACCGACATATAGTTTTTCACAATTCGGGCATTTAATGCAGTAAATTAGATTTCTGCTTTTGCAGTTCATATTTGCATTTGGGAATATTTTTCCAGTTTTTGTTTTCATATATTCACCGGCGTGTATGGATTGACATGTGCCGCATCGACTATCATTGCATTTAGATACAGTGAATGATTGGTCTTTGTTGTTAAGGTCAAACTTTGCTTTTGTTAGTAATTGCTTCAAATTTTTTGGCTGTCTTTTACTAAGAGTCAAAGATCGATCTGTGATTAAGCCTTTTAATTCATTACTTTGAGCAATGATCGGTAGGTTTGCTTTGGCAGTGTTGAAGATATTCTGGTGACATGGGTTGTGTGTCATTATAAATGGTATGACCAGTTCTTGGTTTCTTCTTCCTTGGGTTGTCCTAAGTTGTGGTATAGCTATTTTTATAGCCCGCTGTATGCCATTTTCTATAAGTAGAGATGGGTATTTTTGTTTGAGCAAAAATTCTCTTAGTTCTGTTAGGCGTTTGTACCTGGTATTCGTATCTTCTACAATGGTACACATTATTCTGGCTAGGCAGTATGGGATGTTGCGTTTTGTATGAAGTGGATGGCACGACTTAAAATTCAGATATTGATGGGTGTCTGTGTGTTTATAATATATATCCGTGGTAATGGTGGTGTCGTTTTTGATTAGCATTATATCTAGGAATGGTAATTTGGTCCTACTCATCTCTTTTGTGAATTGGAGAGATGGGGGTAGGTTATTCAGGAGGATATTGAACTCATCCAGAGTATCTAGAGATTCTGTCCAGATGATGAAACAGTCGTCAAGGTATCTCTTCCAAGATTGTTTAATGTACTTTCTAAAGTCAGTACTATATTTTTCCTCTATTTCTTGGTAGAGTTGTTGTTCTAAGTATCCCATTACAGAGTTCGCGTAAACGGGAGCAAACTTCGTTCCCATCGCTGTGCCTCTAATTTGGATGTAATTATTTCCATTGAAGAAGAAAGTGTTGTTTTCCAGAATAAGTTTAACTGCGTCTAATATAAATGGCGCTCTGAATCTGATGGGAATCACTTCTCTATGTTTTTCCACCCAGTATTTAACCGCCTTTATTCCTAAATCATGTGTAATGTTGGTTTAAAGGCTTACCACATCAAAACTTAGTAGAAGTGAATTCGTTTCCGTGGTTTTGGGAAGATGGGACAGGAAGTCGATATCATCCCGGATGAAACTGGGTATGTGAATACATAGTGGTTTCAAAATAATGTCAACAACATTGCTTTGACGGGGGGTGGGGCATGTTGGACCAGCTATAATAGGTCTAAGTTTTAAGTCTTTTGGGTGTAATAATTTAATCTACTCACTGTTTTGTTCTCTTACTGCAAGTTGTATTTCTTTTGACATATGAACTTTCGGTAGGCCATACAGGTTGCTGGGTTTCGGCTCAAAATTGGTGATGTAGTCTCTGTTTCCTTATCAGTAAGTGAGTTGTGGTATTTTGAAGCCAGGTTGTTGATCTTCTTCATGATGTTGTGGGCTATAAAAATACCTATACAACAACTTAGGACAACCCAAGGAAGAAGAAACCAAGAACTGGTCATACCATTTATAATGACACACAACCCATGTCACCAGAATATCTTCAACACTGCCAAAGCAAACCTACCGATCATTGCTCAAAGTAATGAATTAAAAGGCTTAATCACAGATCGATCTTTGACTCTTAGTAAAAGACAGCCAAAAAATTTGAAGCAATTACTAACAAAAGCAAAGTTTGACCTTAACAACAAAGACCAATCATTCACTGTATCTAAATGCAATGATAGTCGATGCGGCACATGTCAATCCATACACGCCGGTGAATATATGAAAACAAAAACTGGAAAAATATTCCCAAATGCAAATATGAACTGCAAAAGCAGAAATCTAATTTACTGCATTAAATGCCCGAATTGTGAAGAACTATATGTCGGTCAAACTGGAAATGCACTATCGAAACGTGCACGGGTACACCGTCAACAAATCAGAGACCCAAATGTCCGTCAGATACCGCTAAGTAACCATCTAGCAACATGTGGTCAGGGAATATTTATAATATTCCCATTCTACAAATTACACAGCCCAAGTGAAATCAAGAGAAAAATCAAAGAAAAGAATGTTATTGATAAATTCAAACCCAAGCTAAATGAACAATAATAACGCTTATTTGTATTACTTCTACTATCACTATGACTACGACCACTAACAACAACAACAACAACAACAACAACAACAATAATAATAATAATAAAAGTAATGTTGATGGTGATGATTAATAGAAAATGCTATTTTCATAATTTCTAAAAATAGCAAAACAATTGATGCTTTGGATATGATTAATTATTGGTCGTTAGACATACTCAACTAGCCGTGACGCTTAAACCAATCAGCTTTAGTAATTCAGTGAAACTACACACTGATTGGTCGAAATACAGTTTGCAAGACTTAGGATTCTGGAGCCACTTTTCCCTGTATAAAATGTAGAAAAGGTAGAAAATTTATCCATCTTATTACAGTTGAAAATTGCAAACTTGACTGTCACCACATATTATGAACCTGAAGATTGCGAAAGCATGAAAGTACTTGTTCAATTAACACTTAGAATTTAATATTCTATCATACTATTTCATTATAATACCATTATACATTTTAAAGGATTGTAAATAAAACGAGTAAATCAGACAAAGTTGGAATTCCTCTTATTAATATATATATATATATATATATATATAACGAAGGAAACGTGGTAAGGAACCAGGTGGACCATAACGCACCAAAGTACTCAATACTTGAGGTAGTAGAGTGGGTAATAGGAACCAGTAAGACCCCGACAGCTGAGCTCAAGCCGTTTCGACGGCTAATTCTGGACTAAATGAAAATTTGTCCTGGTATTTAAATAGCCGATCTTCTCAAGGGGTAATTCCATATATGGTCAAAGTGATTGTCAAAAATCAGTAGTAATTCTGTGGTTGCAAATTAGTAGGGGAGATGGTGGCTAAACCTGCCAGTAGGAGAAGGAGGGGAGGGGCTGGAGTAGACCCAATCAAGCGTTGGTAGTGCCAGCTACAGCTGGGCATGAGGTCAAAGAAGATACAGGGGAGGGGGAGGGGGAGGAAGTCGGAACGGTAGGTAGAACAATGGGGGGTAGAAATATATAGGAAAGAAAAAATACTGAGAGTGGAGAAAAGCAAATAAGTGTAAAGAAAAAAGTAAAGTAAATTCTACGACCTAGGTCTCTAGCTATTGTTAGGCTAGAATAAATAAATAAATAAAGAAATAAAGAAGTAAAGAAAGAAATAAAGAAATAACGAAATAAGTAAAAGAACTAGGTGGGACGAGATAGGCAAGGACCCTTTTAAGAGGTATAAGTACGTAAATGATACGGTGACGGGTCAACAAAAAGGGCCAAAATACTAAAGAGACTTCCACGAAATAAACAATAAAGGTTTCCATCCCGGGCACAATGCCAGCAACCACCCAGTGCAGCAAAGTGAACTAGTACGAGATAATAATTCTGAGTCCCGAGAAAAATATATACTAATGCTAACTCTAAAAGATCTCAAACAAGCTACATGAAAGTTCGTACGAAGTAAAGCTAGAATACGGGAAAATAAATTCAGAATCCACCCCGCCCAAAAGAAAAGCGAAGAAAGAAATACTGAAACGAAAAAATAAGGCATAAGTGCCACTAAGAAATATAGAGGGCACAGAGAATAGTGGGAGCGGTCGGAAAAAGGGGACAAGTATCCGGGGTCTAAACCAACTGCTATAAAGGGCGAAGTCCGCCAAATCTATCATAGACTAGGGGAGGGGGTGGGGGTACTAAGGCTACAAGGGGCCAAAGGGCAGCCTCGGGTGGGCGAGAAAAGACGCCGACAAAGGAGAAGAGCTGGGGTAGAAGGACTAAGGAGAGAGGGGGGGAGGAAATAAAGGAAGCGATAAAAGAATACAAAGAAGATCTTACGTCTCCCTTGGCAAGCAGGGGTTACACATTGCAAAATCGGCAAGTGGGGTGTTATAGCCCTAGTCTACCCCCCCCGGGGTCATTATGGGGTTTGAGGGCGAGGTAAGTCCTACGCAATCTATGTTTACATGCAGTAACCAGTTCATCTTTCTTGTTTAGGAGTTGGTCCGTCGAAAACAGCATTTGTAAAGTTTCCTCCGAGCATAAATTGCACGGACGGCGTCCTCCCGTGTAAGAATTGGCTCTGGACAGTAATCTCCAAGTGAGATCATAGGTGATGTTGTTGTCCTTGAGGTCCCATATGTGGCCCGAAAGTGTAGTGGCGTGACGCCGGGCCGGGTTTCGGAAGGTATGTCTATGTTGGTATAGCCGGGTCTTGAAGTCACATGCGGTAAGTCCTATATAGGCTTTGTTGGAGGTATCCGTCCTCACGTTGCACTGGTAGATCACATTACGGTCTCTGCATCTATTGTCGAGTGGGCAAATGGATCTATCCGGGCAGTTAGACCTCCTGGTCGGTTCTCCACTGCTATTTAGGTTATTTCTGCCATCGGGGTTGAGTTTTTTGTTGTTAGAGGAGACGATGTTTTGTGCGAAGTTTGGTGTAGTGCTGTAAGAGAGTTTGATGGTATTTTTGTTAATTATGTTGTGGTAGCGGTGTTGTAATGGGAAGTGTTTTTCAATGAGCCTAAAGAATAGTTTCCCGATGGGAGTTGTCACCTCTGCGTTGTGGGGAGGATTGAACCATGTCACATTGTGTGAGCGGCGGTGTCTCCTGCTGGTTCCGCTAATGGGAACTGGACAGTAGGATATTTCCTCCCGGAAACCACTCCGCTTGAGGGCCTGGTTGTAATAATGCGCATGTTCATCGAATATCCGCTCATTAGCTGACAAACGGGATATGCGGAGGGAGATGTTTTTGACCAGGTTGTTTGTAATGTTCCTAGGATGGTTTGATCGGCGGTGGATGTAGTGCAGATTGTCATTAGGTTTCCTGTATGGGTAGTACAGGTCGTTTTCGAGGTCGAGGGTCACGTCCAGGAAGTTTACTCGGGTCAGGGACGTTTGTAGGGTTATTTTAAATCCCCAGTCGCGGAAGAATCTGATTAATTGTTTCCGGACCCGATCTGTACTACTGGGGTTGTACCCTTTAAGGGTAAGGAGCCCATCATCACGGTACAATCCACCACCGAATGCAGGAAACATATCAGTGAGTTTGGCTATTAGGAATAATCCTATAAGATCTGTGACCTCCGCCGAATCCGTGGCGCCCATGCTGACGTCGAAGGGTGAGTCGGGAGCTCTTTTTATCCATTTAGAGTCGTCAAAGAGTAAGACTGTCTTCCTGGCGTGGAGGATGATTTTTTTTTCCTGGTCGGTGATGGGCACAAGTGTTTCGGCGAAGTCCAAGGCGGCAGTAAGTAGCGGTAAGGTGATTGAAGCATAGTAGCTCTCTATGTCGAACTGTATGAATTTAGTTTCTCGTTTATCCTCCATATTGCTGAACCAGGAGATTACTTCCTGGGTGTTGATCCATAGGCTAAGTCGGGTGTGTTGCTTGACTTTTGGTATCACGCGGTCTAGGATTTTTTTGCTGATTCTCCCTATGTCGGACTTCGTTGGGTTAATAAGCCTGATAGAGGGTTTACGGTCAAAATCGGATTTATGGTCCTTCAGTGTGAAGTATGGTGTCCGTGGGTCTAGAGGTTCCGTGCGGTCGGCGACCCCGAGGCTGGAGGTAATTTGTTGTCCATGTCGATTTATGTCCTCGATGCAAGAGTGGTTGGCCTTTTTATAGGTGGAGTTTAGGCTGCTCCTGATCGGTGTGTGGTATCTGTCAGGGTTGACAAATTATAGGTTCCCAGTTTTATCCGAATGCACCATGATGTCATTTGTGTTATCATACTCTGTTAAGTTGCTACGGAGTTTTTGTAGGAATCGGTTGTGTCTGGGTTTAAATTTAATGTTCTTGACCAGTTGGAAGAGGTCATTCTCGAAGGGTGCGAGCAAGGGGTTCAGGGGCGGAGATTTGTAGGTAATAAATCCGAATCTCTCCTTGGTGCCGAAGTCTTGGTTGTCGCAATATCTGTCATAGAAAAAAGTTCTCCATCTAAGTCTTTTCGCAAATAGATCGATTTTTTGCGTGAGCATCCGAAGGTAAAGTTTTTTCGGTGGGATTGGGATATTCTTGGTAGAGAAGTCAATGTTGTGTTTTCGCATGGTGCGGGTGAAGTGAATTGAGCCTAGCGGAAAAGTCTGGATACGGCGTGGTAGGGTCGGAAAGTGCTCTACTACGGGAGTAGGAGCTAGATAACGAAGGAAATGTGGTAAGGAACCAGGTGGACCATAACGCACCAAAGTACTCAATACTTGAGGTAGTAGAGTGGGTAATAGGAACCAGTAAGACCCCGACAGCTGAGCTCAAGCCGTTTCGACGGCTAATTCTGGACTAAATGAAAATTTGTCCTGGTATTTAAATAGCCGATCTTCTCAAGGGGTAATTCCATATATGGTCAAAGTGATTGTCAAAAATCAGTAGTAATTCTGTGGTTGCAAATTAGTAGGGGAGATGGTGGCTAAACCTGCCAGTAGGAGAAGGAGGGGAGGGGCTGGAGTAGACCCAATCAAGCGTTGGTAGTGCCAGCTACAGCTGGGCATGAGGTCAAAGAAGATACAGGGGAGGGGGAGGGGGAGGAAGTCGGAACGGTAGGTAGAACAATGGGGGGTAGAAATATATAGGAAAGAAAAAATACTGAGAGTGGAGAAAAGCAAATAAGTGTAAAGAAAAAAGTAAAGTAAATTCTACGACCTAGGTCTCTAGCTATTGTTAGGCTAGAATAAATAAATAAATAAAGAAAGAAAGAAGTAAAGAAAGAAATAAAGAAATAACGAAATAAGTAAAAGAACTAGGTGGGACGAGATAGGCAAGGACCCTTTTAAGAGGTATAAGTACGTAAATGATACGGTGACGGGTCAACAAAAGGGGCCAAAATACTAAAGAGACTACCACGAAATAAACAATAAAGGTTTCCATCCCGGCACAATGCCAGCAACCATCCAGTGCAGCAAAGTGAACTAGTACGAGATAATAATTCTGAGTCCCGAGAAAAATATATACTAATGCTAACTCTAAAAGATCTAAAACAAGCTACATGAAAGTTCGTACGAAGTAAAGGTAGAATACGGAAAAATAAATTCAGAATCCACCCCGCCCAAAAGAAAAGCGAAGAAAGAAATACTGAAACGAAAAAATAAGGCATAATTGCCACTAAGAAATATAGAGGGCACAGAGAATAGTGGGAGCGGTCGGAAAAAGGGGACAAGTATCCGGGGTCTAAACCAACTGCTATAAAGGGCGAAGTCCGCCAAATCTATCATAGACTAGGGGAGGGGGTGGGGGTACTAAGGCTACAAGGGGCCAAAGGGCAGCCTCGGGTGGGCGAGAAAAGACGCCGACAAAGGAGAAGAGCTGGGGTAGAAGGACTAAGGAGAGAGGGGGGGAGGAAATAAAGGAAGCGATAAAAGAATACAAAGAAGATCTTACGTCTGTCTCCCTTGGCAAGCAGGGGTTACACATTGCAAAATCGGCAAGTGGGGTGTTATAGCCCTAGTCTACCCCCCCCGGGGTCATTATGGGGTTTGAGGGCGAGGTAAGTCCTACGCAATCTATGTTTACATGCAGTAACCAGTTCATCTTTCTTGTTTAGGAGTTGGTCCGTCGAAAACAGCATTTGTAAAGTTTCCTCCGAGCATAAATTGCACGGACGGCGTCCTCCCGTGTAAGAATTGGCTCTGGACAGTAATCTCCAAGTGAGATCATAGGTGATGTTGTTGTCCTTGAGGTCCCATATGTGGCCCGAAAGTGTAGTGGCGTGACGCCGGGCCGGGTTTCGGAAGGTATGTCTATGTTGGTATAGCCGGGTCTTGAAGTCACATGCGGTAAGTCCTATATAGGCTTTGTTGGAGGTATCCGTCCTCACGTTGCACTGGTAGATCACATTACGGTCTCTGCATCTATTGTCGAGTGGGCAAATGGATCTATCCGGGCAGTTAGACCTCCTGGTCGGTTCTCCACTGCTATTTAGGTTATTTCTGCCATCGGGGTTGAGTTTTTTGTTGTTAGAGGAGACGATGTTTTGTGCGAAGTTTGGTGTAGTGCTGTAAGAGAGTTTGATGGTATTTTTGTTAATTATGTTGTGGTAGCGGTGTTGTAATGGGAAGTGTTTTTCAATGAGCCTAAAGAATAGTTTCCCGATGGGAGTTGTCACCTCTGCGTTGTGGGGAGGATTGAACCATGTCACATTGTGTGAGCGGCGGTGTCTCCTGCTGGTTCCGCTAATGGGAACTGGACAGTAGGATATTTCCTCCCGGAAACCACTCCGCTTGAGGGCCTGGTTGTAATAATGCGCATGTTCATCGAATATCCGCTCATTAGCTGACAAACGGGATATGCGGAGGGAGATGTTTTTGACCAGGTTGTTTGTAATGTTCCTAGGATGGTTTGATCGGCGGTGGATGTAGTGCAGATTGTCATTAGGTTTCCTGTATGGGTAGTACAGGTCGTTTTCGAGGTCGAGGGTCACGTCCAGGAAGTTTACTCGGGTCAGGGACGTTTGTAGGGTTATTTTAAATCCCCAGTCGCGGAAGAATCTGATTAATTGTTTCCGGACCCGATCTGTACTACTGGGGTTGTACCCTTTAAGGGTAAGGAGCCCATCATCACGGTACAATCCACCACCGAATGCAGGAAACATATCAGTGAGTTTGGCTATTAGGAATAATCCTATAAGATCTGTGACCTCCGCCGAATCCGTGGCGCCCATGCTGACGTCGAAGGGTGAGTCGGGAGCTCTTTTTATCCATTTAGAGTCGTCAAAGAGTAAGACTGTCTTCCTGGCGTGGAGGATGATTTTTTTTTCCTGGTCGGTGATGGGCACAAGTGTTTCGGCGAAGTCCAAGGCGGCAGTAAGTAGCGGTAAGGTGATTGAAGCATAGTAGCTCTCTATGTCGAACTGTATGAATTTAGTTTCTCGTTTATCCTCCATATTGCTGAACCAGGAGATTACTTCCTGGGTGTTGATCCATAGGCTAAGTCGGGTGTGTTGCTTGACTTTTGGTATCACGCGGTCTAGGATTTTTTTGCTGATTCTCCCTATGTCGGACTTCGTTGGGTTAATAAGCCTGATAGAGGGTTTACGGTCAAAATCGGATTTATGGTCCTTCAGTGTGAAGTATGGTGTCCGTGGGTCTAGAGGTTCCGTGCGGTCGGCGACCCCGAGGCTGGAGGTAATTTGTTGTCCATGTCGATTTATGTCCTCGATGCAAGAGTGGTTGGCCTTTTTATAGGTGGAGTTTAGGCTGCTCCTGATCGGTGTGTGGTATCTGTCAGGGTTGACAAATTATAGGTTCCCAGTTTTATCCGAATGCACCATGATGTCATTTGTGTTATCATACTCTGTTAAGTTGCTACGGAGTTTTTGTAGGAATCGGTTGTGTCTGGGTTTAAATTTAATGTTCTTGACCAGTTGGAAGAGGTCATTCTCGAAGGGTGCGAGCAAGGGGTTCAGGGGCGGAGATTTGTAGGTAATAAATCCGAATCTCTCCTTGGTGCCGAAGTCTTGGTTGTCGCAATATCTGTCATAGAAAAAAGTTCTCCATCTAAGTCTTTTCGCAAATAGATCGATTTTTTGCGTGAGCATCCGAAGGTAAAGTTTTTTCGGTGGGATTGGGATATTCTTGGTAGAGAAGTCAATGTTGTGTTTTCGCATGGTGCGGGTGAAGTGAATTGAGCCTAGCGGAAAAGTCTGGATACGGCGTGGTAGGGTCGGAAAGTGCTCTACTACGGGAGTAGGAGCTAGATAACGAAGGAAATGTGGTAAGGAACCAGGTGGACCATAACGCACCAAAGTACTCAATACTTGAGGTAGTAGAGTGGGTAATAGGAACCAGTAAGACCCCGACAGCTGAGCTCAAGCCGTTTCGACGGCTAATTCTGGACTAAATGAAAATTTATCCTGGTATTTAAATAGCCGATCTTCTCAAGGGGTAATTCCATATATGGTCAAAGTGATTGTCAAAAATCAGTAGTAATTCTGTGGTTGCAAATTAGTAGGGGAGATGGTGGCTAAACCTGCCAGTAGGAGAAGGAGGGGAGGGGCTGGAGTAGACCCAATCAAGCGTTGGTAGTGCCAGCTACAGCTGGGCATGAGGTCAAAGAAGATACAGGGGAGGGGGAGGGGGAGGAAGTCGTAACGGTAGGTAGAACAATGGGGGGTAGAAATATATAGGAAAGAAAAAATACTGAGAGTGGAGAAAAGCAAATAAGTGTAAAGAAAAAAGTAAAGTAAATTCTACGACCTAGGTCTCTAGCTATTGTTAGGCTAGAATAAATAAATAAATAAAGAAAGAAAGAAGTAAAGAAAGAAATAAAGAAATAACGAAATAAGTAAAAGAACTAGGTGGGACGGTATAGGCAAGGACCCTTTTAAGAGGTATAAGTACGTAAATGATACGGTGACGGGTCAACAAAAGGGGCCAAAATACTAAAGAGACTACCACGAAATAAACAATAAAGGTTTCCATCCCGGCACAATGCCAGCAACCATCCAGTGCAGCAAAGTGAACTAGTACGAGATAATAATTCTGAGTCCCGAGAAAAATATATACTAATGCTAACTCTAAAAGATCTAAAACAAGCTACATGAAAGTTCGTACGAAGTAAAGGTAGAATACGGAAAAATAAATTCAGAATCCACCCCGCCCAAAAGAAAAGCGAAGAAAGAAATACTGAAACGAAAAAATAAGGCATAATTGCCACTAAGAAATATAGAGGGCACAGAGAATAGTGGGAGCGGTCGGAAAAAGGGGACAAGTATCCGGGGTCTAAACCAACTGCTATAAAGGGCGGAGTCCGCCAAATCTATCATAGATTAGGGGAGGGGTGGGGGCACTAAGGCTACAAGGGGCCAAAGGGCAGCCTCGGGTTGGCGAGAAAAGACGCCGACAAAGGAGAAGAGCTGGGGTAGAAGGACTAAGGAGATAGGGGGGGAAGGAAATAAAGGAAGCGATAAAAGAATACAAAGAAGATCTTACGTCTCCCTTGGCAAGCAGGGGTTACCCATTGCAAAATCGGCAAGTGGGGTGTAATAGCCCTAGTCTCCCCCCCCCCCCGGGTCATTATGGGGTTTGAGGGCGAGGTAAGTCCTACGAAATCTATGTTTACATGCAGTAACCAGTTCATCTTTCTTGTTTAGGAGTTGGTCCGTCGAGAACAGCATACATATATCTATATATATATATATATATATATATATATATATATATACGTATGCTTTGACGTATAGAGTTACGGCCCTTGTCATTCTAAGTTCAAATCCCGCCGAGGTTAACTTTGCCTTTCATCCTTACGGAGTCGATAAAATAAAGTACCAGTAATAAACTTGATTATTGCTGGCCTTGTGCCAAGAGGTAGAAACAATTATATTATATTATATTATATTATATGATCTGAGTTCAAATCACGCCGAGGTTAACTTTGCCTTTCATCCTTCCGGGGTCGATAGAATAAAGTACCATTAATGCATTGGGTAATTGCTGGCCTTGTGCCAGAAGTAGAAACAATTATATATATATATATATATATATATATATATATATATATATATATATATATATATATTATATATATATATATATATTAGAAAGTGAGGTTTTTTTTACAAAATGAAAAATAACCGAGGTGTCCTACACGAGTGAAAGTATAAAGAAAAAAAGACGAAATCGAAAATGCAACTGGATTCTTATTTTTTTTTTTTAAATATATATATTATTTGGTTCCTTTACCGGTTTCACAGTTCTCCTGCATTTCATAAGTAGAGTTGAGATGGAGGGTCTCTGGTTTATATATATATATATATATATATATATATATATATATATATATATATATATATATATATATATATATATATATATATATATATATATATATATATTTATGAAAATAAAACAAAGAAGCCTTTCAATACATCAAAAGTCTTTATTAGCCAACAATGTTTCGTCCTATTAAGGACTCATCAGGGCAATTAAAACAACAAGAAGTATTATCGGCCAATACAAACCAGAAACTCCGAAGAATATGGAGTGTAGATACACTAAAGTATTGCAAGATTATGGGTAAAAATATATAATAAAAATCACTAAGGAGGTGTATAACATTTAGAACCATATTACAAATATAGTCCAAAGCAAAAAAGGCCTACAGCTAAGCAAAGGTGGTTATATAGAGCAGGAATTATATATAATACAATATAATATAATATAATATACTTTTACCAATATTAAATTTACAATAAATATCAAAAGGTACAATATACATATGTATATATGTACGCACACGTACGCACACATACACATACATCAATACACATATCCATCTTCAACAGCACAAATTAAACCTTATTAAGAGTTTAAATATAAATAAGCATGATAGGAATAAAAATAATAATAATAATAATAATACATATACCCAATATACATGAGGTAATAATATGATATTATTATAAGTAGCACATATAATATATAATAAACTATGCAATTATATACTATATAATATCATATAATAGAATAGATAATATCCAGTTAATTTACACAAACAATATAGATGTCACAATAATACTATAATAATAATATAATAACATATATAATATACAATATATAATGGCATTCAGGTTAACAAATCAATTCATATAGAGTTACAGAGTAGGTGAGGAAAAACAATACCCAAAATTATGATGGTACAAAAATTATGATGGTACAAAAATATAAAACTCTCACATGATACATAAAGTTTAACATATCACAATGTTACATATAATCAACGGTAAGTAATACGGATCGATAATACAATAACAAAATACAATATAAAATAATTAACATAATATAGTATATAATTACTTATAATTACAAGGTTGGTAAACAGACATATATGTGGATGAGTGAGTAAATAGAATGCACAGTAGAATAATATCTAAACATAGAAAGGACCCAGCAGATATGCAAATCAGGGAGGCCAGTGAAATAGAACTTAGAAGGCCAAGACTAAACAGAAAGAATGAATGGAATAACAACAACACCCAAACAAATAACACTGACCTAATAGAAGTATAAATAAATAAATAAATAGATAAATAAATAAATAAATACATACACAAGCACAATAACAACAAACACATATACACACACACTAGTAAAGATAGAATACATTAACCAATACACAGTCACCCAATCACGAACACACATGAAACAAAACACTATACACACACGCAAACACATGCGCAAAGAAGACAAAATAAAATAAACAAACAAACAAATGAATAAATAAATATATAAACAAACTAAATAAAGATTGCGTAGACATACAATGTAACGGGAGGAAACAATAGCACCACTGACGATGTTGCAGATGTGCAACGAAAGAACTTTGATAAACTATATATATGTGTTTGTGTCTATATTGTATCTGTATTATTTTTGACCGTTGGTCAGTCAATGGCAACATTGAGGACCGAATAAATTAGATTACCGATATAAAAGACACAGAAGCGAAAAGCGAAAACCTACCAAACAGTGAGTGTGTACTGTTATTAATTCTGGCAATATTACACAAATATGACCCTCCCCGAGTATACCAATATATATATATTTATATATATAGTTAAGTTATATATATATATATATATATATATATATATATATATATATATATATATATATATATATATAGGTAAGTTATTCCGGGTTGAATCGGATGTAAGCACAGCAAGTAAGGTACTCAATACATAGCAGAGTATAACAGTTTTAATATAGATGACATTCTATATTAAAACACACATATATATATATATATATATGATAAACAAGAAAACTATAACACTCATCAGCTTTTCATGAGATATAAATGATGTCAATATATACTAAATTATTTATATATATATCACATATATGAGTGTGTTTGTCCGTGTGTGTGTTACAATGTTAAGATAATTCATGTCTATCACGACTTCCGTTGTTTTGTACAAAGCATAGGAAAATCGTCCATCATGTCTGCTCATTCCCATCCTCCCTCCATCGGTTCTATTCATTTCCGCACAAAACTTGCCATTCATCACAGTATACATTTATGAAACCTTTGCTCAGTGACTTGGTTTCGTGTTTAAAAAAATAAAATAAAAAATAACGATTTTATATCTTTCCTTCCTATATTTTTGAATCGTTCTATCCCATCCATTAAGAATAACAAAAAGGTTCACTTCCAAATCCATTTTCATGATTTTTTTGTCCTTTATGTTTCCTCGAATGTGGTCATACGCAACGTTCTAGGTAAACGTATAGGGACCGGAACTGAAATTTAATTGCTTTCACCCGTTAAATAATATATCACATTGTTTGAGTATGTGAGAGAGAAAGAAAAAGCGAGAGAAAAGGGGTGGCGTGCTGGTGCTTTTGTGTGTGAGTGAGTATTTGTTTATGTAGAATCGATATAAATATGGTACAAGAAGCGTCGAAAATTAAACAAATGTGGAAGTTAAAATGAAATACATGGAACTTTAAAAGAGACGATATGTGCTGGACAAATTATATGTTACAAAAGCGTAAAAACATTGTGAATGAAAATATTTAAGCAGAATGAATAAAACTTGAAATGATTCGATATTTTCGGGTTAAACAATTTATTGTAATTGCGTAAAGGTAGAAAGTAATAATAAGCCTGCTCACCAGAAGAATCACAAAGTGTCCTATTAACCACTCTACTACCCTAAGTATTGAGTACTCTGGTGCGTTATGGTCCACGTGGTATATTACCACACTCTCTTTTATATATATCCCTTGCTTCTGCTGGATACCACCAGAGGGCGTTAGCCCCGGTGTTTGCATAGCTACGGCTTCCTAAAACCTTGTTTCTTTAGAAATACGAAATTTCTATACATATTTGTATAAAGGCATGCTTGAAGCGAAATCTTATTTATATATATATATATAGGAAAATAGTCAGGACCCTGACGGCTGAACTCCGGCCGTTTTGACAGCTAGATCTGAACTGTTCGTATCTAGTTGTCGAACGTCTTAGCCGTCGGGGTCCCGATTCTTTTCCTATTAACCACTTTACTACCCTAAGTATCGAGTAGTCTGGTGCGTTATGGTCAACCTGGTAACTTACCACACCTGTGTTTTTATATATATATATATATATATATATATATATATATATATATATATATGTGTGTGTGTGTGTGTGTGTGTGTGTGTGTGTGTGTGTGTGTGTGTGTGTGTGTGTGTGTGTGTGTGTGTGTGTGTGTGTGTGTGTGTGTGTGTGTGTGTATGTGTGTGTATATATATTTATTAAAATAACAGTTTTAAGTTTTCGCAAAGAATCATTGCTTTAACCCTTAACATGATCTTCTGAAACTCTAAGGTTCTTATATATTTGATATATATATCCTTATCGAGCTCTCTTTGTATTTTAGTCTTCACATTTATTATTACTATATATATATATAACGGCGATGAATTAGTTTTGCGAACATGCCAGACAACAACACGACGGTAACATAGACAACATAGAAATTAGAATTATATCTAAACATAGAAATGACCAAGCAGATAGGCAAATCAGAGAGGCCAGTGAAATAGAACTTAGAAGGCCAAGGCTAAACAGAAAAAATGAATGGAATAACAACACCCAAACAACTCTTATCTAAGAGAAGTATAAATAAATAAATAAATAGATAAATAAATAATTAAATACATACACAAGCACAATAACAACAAACACTTATAAATACACACTAGTAAAGATAGAATACATTAACCAATACACATCCACCCAATCACGAACACACATCAAACAAAACACTATACACACACGCAAACGCATGCGCAAAGAAGACAAAATAAAATAAACAAATAAATATATATATAAACAGACTAAATAAAGATGACGTAGAAAATACAATACAACGGGAGGAAACAATAGCTCCACTTACGATGTTGCAGATGTGCAGCAAATGAACTTTGATAAACTATATATATGTGTTTGTGTCTATATTGTATCTGTATTTTTGACCGTTTGTCTGTCAATGGCAACATTGAGGACCGAATAAATTAGATTACCGATATAAAAGACACAGAAGCGAAAACCAAACAAACAATGAGTGTGTTCTGTTATTAATTCTGGCAATATTACACAAATATGACCCTCCCCAAGTATAACAATATATATATATATATATATATATATGTAGGGGGTGAGTTTTATTGTAGTACAATAAAGCAATGCAGATATCGGATAAGAAGCACTCTACAGTTTGTAGGACTGTAGTATACATAATATAAGATCAAAAGATGGTTAAAGGAGTTCCATGTATTATATTATGCGCATTTCAAAAACAAACATCATCATGCAATAATATTTGTGTTTTCATCAGATAAAACAGGAGAACATGATATGAAGGCTAAAAAACACTTGTGGATAGTGCAGTTTTAAATCAACATATGAAAAGTGGTTTTAGATTGATGTGTGATATTGGGAAAAATATTTTATTTAGAGAGGGGGGTGGAAAGGATGAAAAAGGGGAGGAGATGAGAGGGAGAGATGGGTGATAGAGAGAAAGAAAGAGATAGTTTTTATAATTGAGAGGAGATATATTGTTTTACATAGAGAGGTTGAAAACCGTTGGAAGATAATGTATAAATTAAAAATTTGAAATTAACGAAGGGAGGATATGTGCGAGGAAAGAATATTTTATTTATGGAGGGGGGGGGAGGATGAAAAAAGGGGGAGGAGATGAGAGTGAAGGTGGAGAGGGAGAGATGGGTGATAGAGAGAAAGAGATAGTTTTTATAACTGAGAAAAAGATATATTGTTTTACATAAATTAAAGGAATTTGAAAATTAACGAAGGGAATTTATGTATGAAGATAGAGAGAAAAAATAATAATTGTGGATGAATATTCTAACGTCAAAAAAAGTGTGTGTTGATAAGTATTGTGGCAATTTCAAAATTAACGAAGAGAAAAATTATTAAGGTTTGTGTGTAGAAGGATTTGAGAAAAATAATGTGAAGTTAAAGTTTGTATATTGAAGGAATTGATAATATATGCGAATAAAGAGTTAATATGTATTAAGAATGAGTTCATTGATGGGGAGAAAAAAATAATAAATTAAGGATGAAATTGAGATTAAAAAGATTTATGATAGAGAGAAAAAATAATAATGATTGCGGATGAATATTCTAACGTCAAAAAAATAAATGTATATGTTATGAAGGATTTTACAAGGTGAAGATAGAATGAGGGTAATGAGTAAACAAGTATTATCTTTCAAATACAAACTTAAAAGAACCAACACTGCTCTCTCAGAACTCATATGGTCCTTAAAAGACAAAAACATTAAATATACCATCTTTTGGAAGAAGGTTTCTTCTGCATCCTCATACTTGAACAGCTCTCTATCTAAAATCTGTAATCTCTGCCTAAATGAAAAATTTACCATTATCTCTAACCTAGATTCTATAATAAATAGACGTACAGATTTATTTTCTATATGCCTCCATAAATTCCATAGGACTTTTCACAAAGTATACAGTTAATATTCAATTCTTTATCAATTTAGAATCTTTTCTCAAAGGCACACATACATACACCTCTTTAAAATATACCCATCTTCCCACCTTACTTTAAAGGACATTATACACTCTATAATACTTGTTTACTCATTACCCTCATTCTATCTTCACCTTGTAAAATCCTTCATAACATATCCTTTAATTTATGTAAAACAATATATCTTTTTCTCAGTTATAAAAACTATCTCTTTCTCTCTATCACCCATCTATCCCTCTCCACCTTCACTCTCATCTCCTCCCCCTTTTTTCACCCCCCCCCCCTCCATAAATAAAATATTCTTTCCTCGCACATATCCTCCCTTCGTTAATTTCAAATTTTTAATTTATACATTATCTTCCAACGATTTTCAACCTCTCTATGTAAAACAATATATCTCCTCTCAATTATAAAAACTATCTCTTTCTTTCTCTCTATCACCCATCTCTCCCTCTCATCTCCTCCCCTTTTTCATCCTTTCCCCCCCCCTCTCTAAATAAAATATTTTTCCCAATATCACACTAAAACCACTTTTCATATGTTGATTTAAAACTGCACTATCCACAAGTGTTTTTTAGCCTTCATATCATGTTCTCCTGTTTTATCTGATGAAAACACAAATATTATTGCATGATGATGTTTGTTTTTGAAATGCGCATAATAAAATACATGGAACTCCTTTAACCATCTTTTGATCTTATATTATATATATATATATATATATATATATATATATATACATATATATATATATATATATATATATATATATATATATATATATATATATATATCGAAAGCGAGGGAGAGTGAAAGAGAGGAGGGTGAGATTAGAGATTAGTCCAATAGTTAAGGTCTCGGCTCAGGTAAATGCATTTTCCTCTGAGTAAATATTCATCTATTTTCTTCCATCATATTATACCCTGTATTCGATAATGTAATTTTAATGTTTAACAGGTTTGTAATACGGAAACAATAACCCTGCACCAAGAATGCCAATTCCCAGTAAATCCTTACATAAAAACACACAAGATGAGAATGATCGGAGCTCTCATACCAACCGAGAGGTTAAGCCTTTCTTTAATAGAGAAAATAGACTTAAAACTTTGTTGTTGATTTAGATATTGCAGTCATACATACTCTTCTTGAACAATAGACTGGTGTTCATTGTCGATGCCCTATTTATGTGTATCTGGGTTTAAATATCAATGTAACAAATTAATCCCTTTCACCAGAGTATCCTAATACCCTCGGTCTGCCACTTATACAAAATACCACGTCTGTTATAATTTTCATTATTTTTCTGATCACGATCCGATGTCCAGACGCCACATAAATCCATTAGGTTAAGTTGTTTACCTCAGAACACTTGATTTTAAATGTATGAACATTTTTATTATACATTTCTAAGATAAATTTCTAATATGTCATGGTTGTGTCAAAATCTCTTTCGAAAGGAAACATCCTAGATTTGTATTTCTATTACATAACCTATTATTGAAAACCATCTTTTACGCATGTTCCATCTTAACACAACTGGCAAGATATTCAGTTACATTAAAGCCTGACAGGAATCCACAGACATTGAATACCGAATCATGGAAGATATGAATTATATGAACTGATATCTCACTTGTAAAGCTTCTCATAACAAACAATCTACTCGATCTTACAGATACTCAACCTTCTGGCGTATAGTATTTTTTTTCTTAAATCAATAGTTTTTTGGAATATATATATTTTGTAATTTATCTCGGAAGATTCCACTTGTATTCTACTGTATTACTACTACTTATGTATCGTCGTTGTGTAATCTAATCTACATTGTATGCACGCGATGTTTAAATAATAAAAGCCCATTGAAAGTTAAGTTTAATGACACCAATAGTTATTAACCTTCGGCATCTTGCAACGCTTTCACATATCTAAAACCGGAACGTATGTCTATAGCATAGAAATGGTTTATAGTTACGGTGAGATAACGTTTGCCTGTGTGATTTATAGCCCTCGTAGCCTGTCACTTACTTGTCACTGTATGACTTTCTAACTGATATTGTTAATGAATCAGCTGCCTGTGAATGATAGCAAGCTTATTATTAGTGCCATGCTGATATCAACAAGATCTTAACTACTATTACTTCACTTCATCTTAATGGCTGTTCAAATATCATTTCAATGTCTCCTGCAGAGGCGATACAATTTTCTGATGATTTCTTTTAAATTTTAACATTGAGTTTATATATAAATATATATATATATATATATATATATATATATATATATATATATATATATATATATATATATATATATATATATATATGTAGGAGGTGAGTTTTATTGTAGTACAATAAAGCAATGCAGATATCGGATAAGAAGCACTCTACAGTTTGTGGGACTGGAGTATGCATAATATAAGATCAAAAGATGGTTAAAGGAGTTCCATATATTTTCTTATGCGCATTTCAAAAACAAACATCATCAAGCAATAATATTTGTGTTTTCATCAGATAAAACAGGAGAACATGATATGAAGGCTAAAAAAACACTTGTTGATAGTGCAGTTTTAAATCAACATATATGTTGATTTAAAACTGCACTATCAACAAGTGTGTTTTTTTAGCCTTCATATCATGTTCTCCTGTTTTATCTGATGAAAACACAAATATTATTGCTTGATGATGTTTGTTTTTGAAATGCGCATAATAAAATATATGGAACTCCTTTAACCATCTTTTGATCTTATATTATATATATATATATATATATATATATATATATATATATATATATATATATATATATATATATATATTTGTTTACAAGGATTACTGAATGTTTAGGAAGATCACTTATCAATGTTGATGTCTCGGGCTTGATTTCGTATCATGGGCTTTTGAGCAAGTCACTTTATTACAGATTCCAGTTGCCGTTAACTTCGTGTTTGTAAGTTGGTCGACGGTGAAGGTGCGGACGTTAGTCGTGTTGATTAAAATTGCAATTCAAATGTCCAGTGTTGTCAGTTTGTCACATGTATTACGATTATTCAACATGGGAAATATGTTAACAGTACAATTATCTATAGAATACTAAACGACCTGCACGTTAATTCATGCTTTGTACGGCCATGCGATCGAACACCTAAATGCTCGTTGCTGAAAGGCTCGTTTAGGTTTGACAACTAATACAACCCGAACAACACCAACAACATTAAAACCAAAAGCGAAACTAGCACCATTACAAACACCATCATCAACAAGAAAAATATTATCAACACCTTCAAGAACAACAGTACTAAAAACATCCCCAAGGATAGTATAATCAAACTCCAGTATAACGATGGATCTCCATGTTCTTTCTTTGCAATTCGCATCCTAACCCTTGTTTATTTTCAATATCTAACCGCACAGACAACACATACAAACACACACAAACGCACACAAACACAAGCTTACGCATTGAATATAAACGTAAATGTATTGTATATATACTGATCTCCTGTTTTACAAGATATAATTGTCAGGGTATGTCGGTTAACTTAAACAAACATTGAAATTCCAACATTTGAAGCAATAATCCTCTTTTAAGTACAAACATACAATCTCTATTCACTTAATATAGATGGAAATGTCTTTTTGTTAATCCTTAAATATTTTACAGCTTCCATTCGCGCTAAAGTGATTTATATTGTAAACGTCACTTAAGTGCACATCTATACATCCATAATACACCCGTATGCACAGAGAAACACTCTCCGACACAAATACACGCACAAACACACATATAAATATATATATATGTATCTATATATATATATCTCAATATATATATATATATATATATATATATATATATATGTGTGTGTGTGTGTAAGTATGTATACGTACATGCATATATGTATACAGACGTACAGTAGTATGTATATATATATACATACATGCACATACTAAGAGTGAGAAATGAAATTTCGTTTC